>LXHY01000304.1:0-43626 GCA_002093855.1 Fusarium praegraminearum | reverse complement strand
TTTCTAAAGAGGATATAATAGCGCTTTTCCTCGATTTATTCTATAATAGTAGGTTAAAAAGTGATATTTAGGTGTTAATAGTGGTGTCTTGGTGTTCTTGTTAAGGAGTTGATTATCTATTAAGACTGTTGTAGTGTCTGAAACGTGTCAGCCTTGCAATGATATCGGTCAAATCCCATGATCAGCTTGGCCCGCCGATGCGTTACGGGTATAATTGTGGCGGAGTCGCGGTTTTTCTACCTTATGGTAACCATGAACTATTTGAGGACATCATGAAACAAGTGTCCAAAGTGGTATGTTTCCGATAACTTGGTCGTGTATGTCAACCAAATGTCTCACACGAAGGTTCGGAAGTGTCACTAGACTGAACCGATGTGAAACCTTAAACTTTACAAAAATAGTGTCGCCAGTTACACTCTGGGCGTTGAGATGAACACAGATGGCCTTGTAACTGGCATGCGCTGTCGAGAATTAATCATGGCTAATAAGATTGGTTTCGTGTTGTTGAAGCCGAGGTCAGATGTTAACTTTCGATGCTGCTGACTAATATCGGTGTTTGAGTTCATTGTATCACAATATGGTTCACCTTAAACCTTAAACAAATATCTTTTTCCTCGGAATGAATGCCAAGAGGAGCAGGTAAGGTTCTAAAAGGAATATAAATATCTGCTCATCCGACGCAAACCTCGACACCCTCGCTGCCCCACACTCAAGACCAGACTACCACACAGATTCCAAGACAGTATCAATCCTCACTCTAGTCATACCGGAAGCCTACACAATGGCAAATATTGCCCATCTGAGCCCGGAAATAGCACTTGAGATCATCAAGTACTTAGATTTGCACGAAATTTCTACGCTTTTCGAAACATCGCCTCTATTTCTACAACTTATCAATGCCCACCGCCATCACCTACTCACCTCAGATGTCAACGGCTTGAAAGATGGCCTCCTGGGATACGATTCGCCGATGTGCCTATCAGCACTACGGCTCCGCTCCAGACAGCCTATTGAAGCTCCGTCAACAATATCAGGGGTGAGGGAAGCAGAGCGGGCTAGTCTTCATCTTTATCGTAACCGAAACTCTAAACTTCGTCTATCTACAATTACCGGGTTCTCGCTCGTATACAGCATACGCCGACTCCTTGTCGAGGCAAATTGGATTGCGGATAGCTATGCACCTCAAGCCTGGTATGAGATGCAAGACTCCGAAATCAGCCAACCCGGGACAGATACTCTGGGTCTCTCCGATGACGAGAAAAGACGGTTTGTTAAGTCTGCGATCCATTTTGAGGCTTATTGCCGAATATTCTTTATTCAAGAAAAGATCTTGTTCCAGAGAAATACATCGATTCGCCAAGCTTTCTTCAATGCCTCACGCGAAGATGGCGTCAACGATGGGGCATTTTACTCCATCGCATATTATGTCTTTGACCAATACCTTACGATGATCAGCAATATTTCCGCCGGTCTGTCGATAGCAGGTCCTCTGACCCAAGAGCAGTTAAAGCAGAGAGACCGTTGGCAGAGACAAACAAGAGTCGAGATGCTTAACTTTGCACACTTTCTCACGAGTCAAAGCCTCAGTCTGCTATATGACCTGCAGTGTATGGACCCATTAGCACAAACAGTATTCATGCTGGGACGATTCTATAAAGTGTCCCAAAGCCAAGATCCGCTGGTACTTATGGTCGACGGGATCGACCTTTATGAAAAAGGAACTGTGGAAACTCGCCCGTGGCAGCCATGGGAAGGTATTGAGTGGGTCTCTTTTCGAACTGAAGCCGACTGGCGAAAAGGCAACTTTTTTTGGGACAGGGAGCGTGTGGAGGACCTTGGTGGATATCCCTGGTATTGTATTCATTGAAATGAGGACGAGGACTGGTAAGAGTTTTAGATTCTACTGGTGTGTTTGAAAGTGGCGTGAATACCAAACGTCGTAATCATCCACTGAAAGGCTTTTAACGTTTGACTTGGTTGACACGCTATTACTCAACTAGACGATGTCTTGGACAAACAACCGAAAATTGTTACGAGCATGATGGCGGCAATAAAATGGAATGCGTAGGTCAGAAGAGAATATATAGTTATATGGATCACATAAAGAGAGGAAATAGATTATTTAATCATACAAGCTAATGCATTTTAAGCCTTTAGCTTTAAGGCCTTCTTGACTTCAACTTTTAGAATTTGCTTTCAAATTGCCTATTTTAATTTCCTTTAGCTAGATTTATGGTATGTTTTTATAAAATGCTAATTTAGGTAAAAAGAGCACACAGGGTGTAGGGTATTTAGAGTGGAGAAAGGCACTTTTCGTGCCTACGCGTCGTTGTTTTTCTTAGCGCGTCATGTCGCGTTAAGCGCCTTCAGCTCTAGCTTCTGATCACAAAACAGCACCACCCAGAACCAGGGACGCAATACCATTCGAAGGGGAAATAGTCGACCACATGATTATAGTAAAAAGCCACCGGGCCTAGTAACAAATATTCTTATTCTATTGCATTAGTCAGTATCCATTGTCAATTGTATCGCATTGTGTTCGCCAATATTGTTTGAGCTTGAGAAATCATGACGAAAGACTCCGTACAAGTCCAAGGCAATGAGGATGGGCGTGGTTCTGATACGTATGAGTAATAAATGACAGAACGGAAAGACATGGGTGTCTACATAGCCATAGTGTTATATATCTATATCGAGATGACCGATCTATCTAGTTTAGAACGAGGTCTGGTCTGCTTTTGGTAAAACATGATGGGAACTCCTGACAGAGCAATAGCTATCGAACTAAAGCATTTACGGGGTATAATCCCTGGCTTTATTTCTTCATGTGAAGATTCATCCAACTGCTTTCTCCTGAATCTCTGTGTAGATCCACTGGTTCATATCCGTCGATTGGGACCTATAAGACCCTTTTACCTGTCATACGATGCCTTCATCTCTTATCTGACCCCGTGACGGCATATAATACTCCTTCCAAGCTTGCTCATTTGTATGTGGTAGTTTCGGGGATGTCTTCTGGTTCTGCGGTTACACCCCCAGCCTCTCATTCGATTTTGAGATAGGTAACCACCGCGTGTTTCGGGTCTGTGGCGTGTCCGATGATGGGCGATTCGACGGTCGCGGGCGGGCGTGGAAGTTGCATTGAAACGAATCAGCGGGTACTGGAGACACTGAGCCCGAGGAGACCTTAGAACCAGACCTTGTTCGTTTCCCTCCTTGCTCGGCCCAGCCTCAGCCTTATTGTGTGTCAGAACGGGTAGTTAGTGTAAATCCAAGGTGATACGAGGCAATCGTCAAACTCACCGTGCGCTCTTGGTATGATGTCGCTCATGTTTGTTGTCGTGGGAAGTCTGTGCGTGATATTCTTACTGGTGAAAGACACAAAGAAAAAAGATACAGGTTTTTGTGATAGCTGTGTTATCGATTGCGGAGACAAAGAAGGGCTCACTGACATGTGTATTAAATCCATCGATGGCTGGCTGATTCACCGGATGAGTAGCTGCAGCTGGTGATTGCTGTTGCCACTGACAAGGCAGGCGTCGGCTGTAGCGCAGATCTACTGAGAAGTGGGCTGCAGAATCATCTTTAACACTTGCGGGCTCGAAAATGAGTACCTTCTGACTTCACTCTCCAGTGCTACAAGATGTCCGCGCGTTGTGCAACCCAAATCACATCTGCACCTAACAATCACGCGTCCAATTATGGTACCATCACCTGTCGCTGATCATCTCTCAGATGACCAGATCCTTCATACTCTTTCCTCCAAGCCTTATAAGAGTGACGCCCGCATCATTGACGCCGCTCGCCGCATTCATAGGTATACAGGCCAGTGGCCTAATGCTCTCCTCGCCAACTACCCCCCTCTAGTATGGAGTACCTACGTCATCGAGACTCTCGCTTTTCTTGTTAAGTATTATGACAATGACATGGTTCTAAATCATCTCCATATGCGGGCTTCTTCACGACCAGAGATGCATCCTTGGCTAAAGTTGGAGGACTTTAAGGCCGCTAAGGGTCACTTCAGCAGCATACTCGAGTGGTCGGGTCCGTCCGAGAGATTGAACAGTGCTAGTCTAGGCCCATCACCCCATAAGCGACTGGGCGAACCTAGAGAAGCGGCCGAGTTAGACAAGCGTCGACGAATTATCTTGGAAGGACAGTTAGAGGATGCGGATGGCAGTGATCCTAGCTTGACTAACGACATCATCGAGATTGTCGGCCAAAATGAACAATCTCAAGAGAGAGTAAACGACACAAGGACCGACACAGGCACAGCCGAACATTTGGGTACACAGGGTACACGCAACGACTTAAAAACAGATACTCAAGTGAATAGCATCAATAATAGCGCCAATGATGCCAACGAAGCCAACACCACCGTTAACCATGACATGGGTTCAACGGACTAGGCCTTGAACGAAGTAAGATGCTCTTTTGTGTCCCAAACCGTTAGTGAACTGGAAGCTGATATGATAGACCCCTGCCAATTCTACAGTGGATGCAACAATTGAGTTCAGCATGCCCGAGAACTCGAATAGCTGTTCGGTATCAGCACAATATGAGACACCGAGCACCGGAAACATGCTCCCTCAGGTCGAAGCCAAGCTCGCAGAACTCAGTGATCTTCACAAATCTGCTACCGACACGATTGACAAGCTCCAGGCGGAAATAGACAGGCTCCAAGTAGAAAGGGGGAGGATCAGTCAAGAACGGGAGTATTGGGACGCGATAAAGCATATGTCGACTGTGGGACCGTCCGGTCTGTCAGTCTGCGGAATCAGGAAGATCTTGACAGAGGTCAGTGGAGATGGCGAGAAAGATCGGACAGCCAAAGACAAGACTTGAATGGTGTGATTGATCGCAGTAGCGTATCTGAAGGGTACCCGAGGATTCGCATTATTGGGACTTGTCAAGCACGTGCCAAAAATGTGGTTGACTATGATTGTGTAGCTCATGGAATCTGGGTTCTAATCTTGGGGAGATAGTCTGTCATACACCTCTTCAATTCAATCCACGGCTGTAGTAAATATATTCTACTTAACCTTACTGCATATTGCCATTGGAATCACATTCCAATCCTGCAGAGGTTCTCTCGAAGTGAACATGACTCTTGAAATACCACAGCCCCTCATCATATTCCACCCCCAAGTACCTATGTTTCCGTCTAGTCCCATAGCGCACTTGGAAGGGCAGAAAAGCGAACCTCGCCGTCGGAACTGGTTCTTAACGATCTCTGCTTGAGGATACCTTCATCCGGAAATGGTGTAATAGGCGAGGGTAGATCCTGGTAGACAGGGAGTAGAGTTCCGGTACCTGGAACTCTAACCTTTTTGCAGGGAGCGAGAGTAGACTCTCCGTTATGTTTACGCTTTGGTGTTGGGATTGTAACTGTTGTGGTCAAGGAGATGGTTTGTTCCCAAAATGGTAATGCATCCCCTTCTCGAGGCAAAGATACCATTGACGATTCAGATATGGGACAGGTACTCGGCAGGTCTTCCGCCTTGAGAAACAACCTTGGAATATGGCCCTTGACTTTCTTAGAGACACTTGGACAATTTCGTTCAATAATGTGATTTCCTTCGTTCTTCCATCTTTCTCCAGTGTCGTGAGGTATGGGCGGAGTGTCTAGATAGACAGTGTTTCGGGGATCATTATATCCTGTACTGTAGAGTAACTCTAAATACCGAGCGTCGTTTCCAGAATTTGATCCTTTTGGTGAAGGTGACGATGAAAGTGGACTAATAGGTATCTCTGTAGCAGAAGTATGGCGTCGAAACGTAGGTGGGTTGTGATGTTCAGTATCTAGAACGGTATCAGTAGTGGGACAAGTTAACGGAACTAATGCCTGTTACCGGAGTCATGGAATGTCCGGTCTTCTAGATATCGATACATTGTGAGTTCATACATCCTGCATATGAAGGGTGATAGAGGGGAAAGAGTCAGCGATCGCACAGCGGCACGGACGGTATTATACATCTGGTGGTTCATCGCCAAGCAGGCCATTCCATCGTTCAGGAGCTTTGTCTGCAAAGGAGCGAACTCATCTATCACAAAGACACCTATCTATGACTACCTTTATACCTGCCGCCAGTACCGACGCATGTATCGATCATGTTTCATCAAGTATAGATGCAGAGAAAGAAGGTTACTTTGAATAAATAGTTCTGGATGTCGCCTTCAAGCGCTCATGATCCTAGTGTTCCAGATTAGGCCCCATGATCCCGACTAGACATATGATAAGAACAAAGTAAAAGCGATGCGAAAGGCGGGATTTGAAAATCAAAGATAGAATTTCTTTGTTTGAAATGTTTAATGAGAAAGGGCTTTGACAATGGTGCGCATCTCTCTGCTGGCCGCCTCATTTATCGCTGTCATCTCATTATTGTCTCGGCCCTTTGCGTACGCAATGCAAGGTCCAAAAAAGAAAGGCGAAAAAAAGAAAATGAAACATTTGACAAAAAAACATACAACAGCGGGGATTCGCTGGTCGTCACCGACCCAACTACTAATCCGCCGGTTAGTGGCTTGACTATGGGAGAGCGGACGGGATCCCGTATTTTCCACTACCTTTGGTCGTATGTATCAGTCTGGCTTCAATACAAGATTATATTATCAACCCACATGGAAATCTCATCAAGGCCTTTAGCGCTTTAGGTGTGCAAGTAAGCCACTTGTAAGGTAGTGAGTGTTGCTACAGGAATATTTACGAGGGATTTCGGTCTTGGACCAATGAAAATGTCGTTGTATGCTCCAGGCTGTCGACCAACGTGGCGCCTATTGGCTGCTTCACGTTTACCGAGTGCGACGACTGAAAAGGCAGGGTCGATCAACTCAGTATAGCTCCTTCATATTTATATCATGAGAATAGCTATAGGCTAAATTAATGATTTTTTAGACTAGAGAGCACGCCACCGGATCCCAAGTTGTGAACGTTCAATTTATCTATTATTTATCTTTCTTACGCCTGAGCAGACAAGCAATTCGCCTATCATATCGCGCACGTCATGACTGCCATTGATCGTCATCATGGGTCTGAAGCCCATCGTACAGACTTGAAAGATTGAAAACCTACAAGTATCGGTGAAAGTGCTAGCACAGCGAGTTACGTAACGAGAGAAAGGTTTAGTCTTTGAGGAACTTGATGAGCTGCGAACAGGACTACTCATAAATACTGTTTTTGTTAAGCTAATCTGAATGAAACGATAGTTTACTATACGCCACGTCCCCCTTGACATAACATATGATACGTTCGCCAAAAAGCTCTTTGTCCATTAACAAGCCAGTGGTTCTTTTGGCTTCCAGGCTGTGGCTTGGTTCATTCAGTCGACCTTCCCACGATCACACAATATGTGCACCTTTATCTTAAATAAAGGTTATCAGTTTCTTCTCACAATCCGCCACGGTGATCGATTTGCGCGTGTTTGCATGTTACTGCCCCTTCAAATATGTATCATCGTAACACCTGACATTCCACGATCACAGCCTGCACCCAATGAAAAGAGCCTCACCGGCGACATCGTTCTTATGTACCAATCTGAACAGCAAATATAAGTAATGCGAGACTAGATATTACGGTGACGGAACTTTGCGCTGGGCTTATTTCCTTTAGAAACCGTAGGATGATGTGTGAATGCCGCAGCTCCGCCAAAAGGGCCAGCAGTCGCACTGTTTCGCACCCTGGCGATGCAAACACCAGAGACCCCGGCTACCTTTCCGGAACACACCTTACCGGTAGGTACTTTGACAACCACCGGGAAGTCAGTAGAGCTGACGGTTGAAAATCCTAGTACCCCAACGATGTTTTGAACCACTTCAACGGATTTGAACGCTGACGGATCAGTGCCGCCCGAAGTGAAGTCGATGTCTACTAACAGGGGGCCAGCCCCGTCCTCGTTGACCTAATCAGACAAGTTTGAGTATAGATCACGAAGAGAAATATTGGTGACGAACCTGATGATAGATCAACTTGAGGGTTCCATCAGATGCAGTGGTTGGCAACCCAGTTTTGGCACCAGCTCCTGCGAGTTTCTCTACACCGTCTTCGCTGTACCCACGAGGAGATGGAACTCCCTTTGCAGTTTGGAAGAAATCGTCCAAAAGGCCATTGGCGGTGTGCTCAGCTTCTGCTGTTCATTAGCATTCGGAACCCAATATCAGAGGCTTGATATAGACTTGCCTAATGCTACATCGCCGATTGGGGAGCTTTCAATTCCGTCTTGTACGCCTTAGAAAGTCAATAATTTGGACCTTGAGGAAAATTATGTGCTTGAAACCCTACCATTCACAACAGCACCGGCGTTGCCAGTAACAAAGGACACGGCCTCTCTTGCGGCTATAGCAGGTTAGCTACCAACAGTCATGTATCTTTCGTCTTACTATCATACCTTCTTCACCACCCCCGAGGATAGTATCAGTAAGGGATCTACCCTTGAGACCATGCATGAATGTTTTGATAACATGAGTAGCGTCGACTGGCCCTTTGCTGGTGCGACCAAGGGCCGAGGCCTTCTTGGTACCAAGTTCCGGGTCGCGGATGACGCTGGTATCTACTTGCGCTCCAGACGCAGCAGAGGTAGACAATCGAGGAGTTCCGTCAAGAACTATAAAGTTTTAGCTCTAGGTCCAGATTCAATTGCAATTGGAGGGATGAACTGACTAGTGAGTCCAGGCATAACTACGCCGTTGGCACCAATCACTCTTGTGATGGTTCCATGAGCTTGCACCGAATGGCTCCAGGCCAGGACAGAAAGGACCAAGGTGATTAACATTTTTGAAAGAGGTGGTGAGTGGTGAATAAGAAAGATGACTGGGAGGATACATGGAAGCAACTAATGGAGGTTATGGACACATTTATATGTGATGTGAGATATCCGTAAGGCCTATGGAATATACAGCCCTCAAGCCAGCCACCAGACTTACACGATGAAGCTATCAAGACGTTGTGCTATACTTAGGTACATACCATGAGGAACCGTGTTTCAAGATTAGGTGCGATGACAAAATGTTTCTGTAACTATACCCTATTAGGAAGGAGTCTTAACTAGAGACTCAGGACTGCCAGGGCCAGCTGTCATGTTCACCCGAAAGGTTGTTTCAAACAAATTTCCATTTTGCCATTTAGCAACTGAGCGTCGAGTAGGTCTCCGGAAAGAGAAGGTAGAAAGAATATCTGGCAGGATCTGCTGCGGTGAGCCTGTGTGATAGACTTCAGGTATACCAGGAATGCACCCAAGCGTTAACGGCACAGACCTCGTTCTCGGAAGCTTTCAGAGATTTACATCAAAGCGCTATCACATGCTACTTAGCGTGCCGACAACAATAGAGCCATTTTATCATATCAGACTAGCTGTTGCGAACTGTGAATCATGTGGAAATATAGAAATTGTGAAATGGAAGAAACAGCTACTGTGCGTACAGCTTGGTAGAAGCATCTTCTACCAGTGACTCTCATTATAGAGTTCAGTAATTTCTGCGTTGGCAGGTGCTCTCTGAGTCACGTGGAAGTTTGTTGGAAAAGTTAGTTATTGAGATACCTGTGATATGATTTATTGAGTTTTTGATCTACGGATCTTTTAGTTGAGATTTTTGAAGAATATGGAAAAGGCTTGGGCTTCGGTTTAAAGCTAAAAAATAAATAAATAGAAGTGGTTAAGAAACAATTTTGACGTGCCGTTGCTTTTCCAATATGGAGGTGTGCAACATAGCTGGGACTAGACTAGGTGATAGGTTTCAGACAACCAGAAGGAGGTGGCTATGTTGAGTTTATAAGTCAGTCTGAAGGTTCGCAATAGACGTCTATTTTAACACAATGAATAATCAGTTATTAGATCTCTGACAGGCCATATTCCTCACTCTTTACGATTTTATCTTATGAAGAATGCGGCTGGGTAAGACTGTGCACTAGCAAAGGGCCGCTCTTGTGGCGGATTGAGGTCCCTGCCTGTATTCAGCCTATACTGAAATCTTATCTGGGTCTAAGTTAAACCGCACGAGATGCTTCGGTTTGCCAGTAACTCTGCAATCATGCAAAATATCCTTCTAGACTATAATCGTTTCGGGATCTAAATTAAAGTGCGTAAAATGCATGGGTTGCCAATTAGTGAGATCCACAAAGTAAACATCAATCATTCTTTAAAGCAGCTGAACCATTCAGAACTATGTTATAGATTACCCATAGGCTCCACGACGTAAGCTTATATCATTTTCAAAATGCCTGTTACATCGTATAAGCACAGATTTCGTATGGTTGATGTGCTATAACTGACTTAGCTCTTGGTTTCTCGCTTCGTATTGGACGCATTGTGCGACTAAGTCGGAACCTTGAATTCGACATTGGAGTGCCATTGGCGAGAGAGGAATGTTCCTGGCTACCGGCATATTGTTGCACAGCCCCGCCTTGTGAAGGATCTTCTGTAACAATTTGATCCAGACCCATCGCTTAGTCGTCGGCTTTGGCCGAGGCTGCGTGATGTGGATCCCCGAGGACCCTCTTTAAGTGGAAACTATGCCGCTACATCGTCACTATTCGGCGAGGCATGTCATCATTCTGAATAAACTACATGGTTACATCCTGTACTGTAGTAAACCTCAGCTGAGGCGCAGACGCCCTTAGGAAGAGAGTAAATACAGCCATTTAGATCCAAAGAGCGTCTTATCAAATTATAAATAATGCACATCATCCTCAACCTTGAATTCTTGTATCATCACTTCAATAACTAAAACAACCCGACTTATGGTCTAAAAGTCCCAAGCAACAGTTCTGACATCAACTCACTTCTACTTCCTCATCTACCAACTATCTATTCCTCAATCAATATGCCTGCAATCAGTAAGATGATGGGGGCTGTTTCGTGCCTAGCTCTCATCCTCATCTCATCACCTTCCCTCGCGGCAGTCCTCCCACCAACGGGGCCAAACCTTATCGTCCGCGATGATGCTTCACCGCTTCGCCCTATCCAAGGGGATCGCGCTCAGGCGCTTGAACTTAAGCTCCAGCCCCTCCTTGACTTCGACACGGACAGCTGCTACAACGTCCCCGCCATTGACCCTGATGGAAACATCTCCGAAGGCCTTGAGCCTACCGGTGACGTCTCCAAGTGTCGCCAGGCATCTGTCCTCGACAACTCCAATGTATACGTCAGAGGCAGATGCAACCGCGGCTGGTGTGCCTTTGTCTACGCGTACTTCTTCCAGATGGACTGGGCAGCAGGATGGCCCTTTAGCAAATGGAACCATCGGTACGACTGGGAGAATGTCATCGTATGGGCTAAGCAAGGCGAGCCTCAGACTATCGCTGTCTCATGCCACGGTGACTACACCTCTCGTGAAGTCGTGAATGTTCTTATGGCCCAGAGTCCTGCCGAATTCCCTCTTCCGGATTTGGACTGGGTGCCCAAAGACACGCCCACGCACCCAAAGGTAGTTTTCCATAAGGATGGATTACGCACCCACTGCTTCCGCTTTGCCAGCGGGTCAGACGAGCCAGTCGAGAACGATAAGGGAGTTTGGATTCGTGGTGGACTACTTGGGTGGGGTGATTACAATCCCGAGCTGAGGAACAAACTGACAGCCTTTGATTTTGGAGGAGCTCATCTCGCCTGGAATACTGAGGATGATTTTACCAAGCAGCTGATCAAGTCAATGCCCCAGGCCGCGAGGGATGATGAATTTGATTGCGCTTATGATGATTATTCTGAGCTGCCAGGAATTCCAAAGCAGGATTAGGTATAAACAAAGTCTTTTGGGGGACTTTTAGCTCGGTTTGATTGGCTGTGGATGCATTCTCCTGGTTATGCACTTTTCGGGTTTGCATCGGGGGGCGACTGTTTTGATATATCGTCAACTAAGTGAATAGATGCAGCTTTTAATCAACTCCAATTCTAGGTCTCGAGTAGCTTGTGACTCGTCCGGGCTGGACTGTTGTGTGAGGACGTATATCCATCGGGCAATATAATGGAGTCTGTAGAGTTTTGAATTCCTCGGGCCGCTCTGCTGGCTACTGGTCTTAGGATGGCTAGAATATGGATGGCCGTTCTCATGGAAGTGTTTTAGTCGATTCGTCATATCCTGAATTCGCAATGTTGTTAAGAACGTTGGCCAAGAAAAGAGACCTATTCGATTTCCTCACGGTTAGCCTAATCTAACTAGGCATCATCTGGCTCTCAGAACTCTATAGACTGGATGAACAAACCTCATTGGAAGTCCTTTCGAATAGGTAATTTCAGTGGGTAGTGACGACACCGAATTTTGAGATCAGTGGCGCTAATACGCTTAGCGTATGCGTTGCCTTCCATTACTAGCATGGCGTCCTGTATACCGTAAATGGGTGAATGATCGGAAGTATCGGCTTGAGGATGATGGTATGCCTCGGCCGTAATAGGATAGTCCGTATTGTGTGATGACTGGGCCTTACCATTTTATCGAGGTGTCAATGTTGAGATCCAGGCAGCCAATAAGCACGACGTTAGTCGAAGCTCCACCATGACCAACTGCATATTGATTGGCTACTCGCTACTTACCAATGACCCCTGGATCGCGCGTGTGGTATGTGCTATAAGGTACCTAAGATCTGGGTTTCACGTGTCACGCGACGCGTACGGGAACTCGCGAGTTCACGAGTGGAAAGTAAAGAAGCAAAACTTGCGAGATACTAATAATATTCTATCGTAATGGTTGCGAGATAGCACTGGAATTAACAGGGCATACAATACTAAGCCTTTAGCAACATTTAATAATGCAATCCTTGCTACGTATGGTATTAGCCCGCCAAAATATTCAAATCCAGAGATCGTTCTAAATGCCCATACTACAGGGCTCCTTTTCCCAGCATCAATGTATGTCGCGTATAACACAATCCAAGCCGTGATTGGCTTACTGACGCAATCATCGTCTTTTGCAGCATATATTACCCGATCGAGGCAGATCGTTTCCAGAGAAGATATCGGATCTCTTGTTTTTGTTCTTTCATTTGCACATTTCGACTCTGTGGCAGGCAATTCTCCCTGGTTTGACGGATAAGTCCGATTCAGCGGAGGGGGGGATTACCTATGGTGTCCACCCGGCACCAATTGCTTCCGCCTAGAACTAATTTCTTCAGCAATAACGGCTTCTGTCCAGCACCAGCGTGTCATTTTAGCGTGTGGGCTGTCTGGGCTAACTGTAGAGTGAATCATCATCAACAAGTGCATTGTTCGTGGATCTGAGTTTCTTGTACCACCCTTCGCTCAAAGATGGACTTAATGCAACAACAGATGAAAGACTCCAGGTTTTTAGTATTGGTTGACTACTAATCGAATCCATGTAAATGACACAAGCCCTTTCACTACGCCCCTCGGGGGCCATTCGAACTAATAATCACAACCCTTCCTCTACTGAATGAGCTCCCACTCCTCCCCGTGGCCTTCAACCTTAGTAATCAGGGCACTGCCCGAGCTTCCAGTCTCTCCTTGAGCGAGAAAGTTCCACTTGAGGTCATTGTAGTGCATATGGCAGCTGTGCCCACTGAGAACAATCTCGCTGTTGTCGCTCACAGAAACATACTTCTGCTTACCCTCACCACCGACTGGAACGATGGAAATCTCGTCAGTTCCAATAATAACACTCTTCTGGTTGTCATGGTTCTTGTTGTCATGATCTGCGGCAATGCGGAAAATGAACCGAGTGCGTCCCTGGGTGGTGGCCCAGATCTGATCGTCCTTGGCGAGCCAATAAAGCTCTGGGTTCGACTTTGAGCGGATGTAGAAGCTAAAATTGTATCACATTAGTAACTCTTCTATCTCAGTGCGTGAGTGTAAAGCATACGATTTGCCGCTGACAACATCAGCTCGCTCAGGTTGGTGGAAAGTCTCCGGGTTTGACGAGTCTTGATTGCTTACACCCGAGATAATCATCTTATCTGCCAGTTTAGGCGCAAGATCCCAAACGTTCGCCCCGCTGCTCCAAGTGTAAAAATCGGGTGCTAGACGCACGAGCTTGTTCTTGTTATCGTCGTTAGAGGATGCCTCACGCCACCACTCATCAATGGTTCCAGCATCAGGGGTAGCAAGGATGTACCGCCAGTATCGCTTCTCTCCGGCTATCTATACATTGGGTTAGGACTTTGAGGGACTTCTTTATGCAGAAAATACAGTCGTAAATGCAACGTACGTATTTGACATATGCGTAGTGAACCATTGTGAGCGTAGATGTGTATTACTTGCACTTGAGTAAAAGGTTGTACTGAGTGTTGTAAAGTAACAGAAGCTGAAGCAGATGGTGAGATGAGGATAGAAGTCTGGATTTCGGCGTTCCAAGGTCGAGCCTTTATACCTGTTATTATGCTAGCAAATATCTCTTCTTTTACTGTGGAATAGTTAACATTGCGATCTCAAGGTGCACCTGATTCTCCCTGCTTGAAAGCGATATTCTCAACTGAGACCCAACCGCACACCTTTGTGAGAAATTTTATCATCATGTGTTACCGCCTTGACGTAGGAAGTAATCCGAAAGCATGGAGTTGGAACGTTAGCGTTGAACGTGGCTTGCTGAGAGTCTTGGCTTCTCAGCACTGATAGACGAAATCTTAAATTTGTTGTCATGTCAAGTATCTAGAGTAGGACGTCATGGCGCGATTGATTTTAACCAATGTTCGGTAAGTTTATTCGCGATAGTTAAACTGCAGCTTTCGCTGATCAGCCAAGCCCACGGTGAATTCCTACAGATCAAAAGATCGGAAGCCCGACTCCCGGAGGCCTTCGAAAAGGGCTATAGATATGCATTCGTGGCATAGCTGAGAATATGTCAGTACAATAAGGGAATGCGCTAATGCAAGTTGACCGTCAAGAATAGTGGCCAGTAAACGGCACGGCACGGGAAGACCGAGGTTTTCCATTTTTAGTGTGAGTTCTATGAAACTGATCGAGATTATTAATACTCTCTTCAGTAACGATCGCCTGAAGGGAGGATGGTCATCACGAGGCGTAAGCTGAAAGAGCTATTAGCAGTTAGTGATCGTCGTAGTGCACTAGTTGAGGCCTGCAAGCATGTGACAGCGAAGGTGAATCCTCCCTGGAAAACTTTCTGCAGATGAATCATTGGGCAGAAGACATGAGACTCTCAAAGTGGCTGGATGATACAACTCTCAATTAGGCAAAGCCATGGACAGCAACGTGAGACTGTCAAAGCGTAAATCTCCCTTGCTCTAGTGTCTTGTACTATGAGAATCAATTGAGCGATATCATCCAATCGATCGTATTTGTGCTGACAGAAGAATCTATGCCATGGAGATAAAACTGACACCTCATATTCAGGAAATCCAAGGTTGAGAAAGACGGCTGGGCTAAAGAAGCTAATTAGTCTACAGCGGCCGCTTCTCAGCAGCAATTGGTCACTGCCCTTTGGCGAAAAGACCTCACATCTCGATGTAAACATGTACTAGGCTAGAGCACTGAGGAACGAGCATCCTGATCTACAGCATTACAGTAACTTTGATCAGCAATGACGTGGCGGCTAAGTTGAGACATTGTGATGCCAACAGAAAATCGGTGCTGTTGAGGTAAGAGGGTTGTGTAAGAGGCTGTTGTCAAGACTCATGATGAACAAGGCAAATACAGATATATACCCACGAATGAGCATCCCATACTCAGCTCAGATACTCAACCATCTCTTCAATTCATTCATCTCATTTACTGCACTTCTGATTTGTTCCCAACTATGCATCAGCATTGGAAGACTCTCCTCGCGCTGTCAGCTCTTGCATCGAGCAGTGCGGCAAAGGATCTTCCATTCGATGCTCATGTCATTCTCCAGCAACCCGGCCTACCTTCCATGCTTGGCAAGAATGGCACTGGCTCGGGGGTCAATATCCCGACCGCTCGCCCACACAGGTCCATTGATCTGAGTGAGATTGTCCCTGCGCAAGATTCTGCCGGCAATCATCGCTGCTGTCCCATCGGAACTGTTAACGACGGAACCGGCTGCGTCTTCCCTCAATCTTCAGTGTGCCCTGAGGGTACCTACCTTGATGGGAACAACTGCATCAGTAAGACACCACCGGGTTGCCCGGATAATCTTGTCTACAACGGCCGAAACTGCATCGGCCCCCCGCCTACTTGTCCTGCTGGAAGCTGGTTCAATGGCGAAGCCTGTGAGTCTGAGGCTGGACCTGGATGCAGTCAAGGCTTCAGGTACGACGGCGGTGTTTGCATTTCCCTGGCTGGACCTGGATGCCCTCCTGGGTTTACTCTCAAGAACCGGCTTTGCACCTCAAGTGTCCCGCCTCGATGTCCCTCTCCTCTCAAATTTGAGGACGGCAGCTGCGTTGGCTCCAAACCTCCATCTTGCCCTCCCAACACAAAACTTTCGGACAATAACTGCATTGGCAAATCTCCTCCGTCTTGCCCTCCCGGGTACATCATGAACAACAGTGTTTGTACTCACAAGACCGATCCGGAGTGTCCTATTGGCTCCTACTTTGATGGTGCAACCTGTGTATCGAAGAAGGCCCCTTCTTGTGAGCCCGGCTTCTTCAATGGCAAGGTCTGTGAAGACAAACCGTCCTGCCCACCAGGCTTTGATTTGAGTGGGAGAGTTTGTTCTTCTGAAAGTAAGGCCACGTGCCCGGTTGGCACCTATTTCTCTACCGATGAAACCACTGGAAAATCTGCATGTTGCCACAAGAAGTTCCAGTTCAATGGAGAGAAGTGTTACATGACAGCTGAGCATGAGGATGACTGCCCTCCAGGAGCCCACTATGATAAGGGGCGGTGCTGGATTACTCCTATGAAGGAGCCCGATTGCCCCACGGGAGGAAAGTTCAACGGCAAGGTCTGCATCGTTCAGTCCGTCCCCGAATGCCGATCTGGCACGTATAATAATGGAAAGTGTCTCATCTCTGAGGATCCAACTTGCCACGATGGTGCTGTGTTTGACGGCGAAAAATGCGTTATGGAGACGCGTGCGAAATGTCCTCCAGGCTCATCCCTTAGTGGCAAGAAATGCATCTCGAGTCATGATCCAACCTGCGAGGCTGGACAAATCCTGATTGGAGATTACTGTACCTCGGAGAAGGCCCCTAAATGCCCCGATCCCTCAGTGTTGGTTGGTAGATACTGCAAGTATCCTGATCTTCCTTACTGCGAGGATGGTACCGACCGCAACGGCAACGACTGCACATCTCCAGTGACACCAGATTGCCCAGAGGGAAGCTCTTTCAATGGTGATAACTGTGTTTCGAATGTTCGTCCTGGTTGCAAGGTTGGATTTTTCTTCAATGGCTCCACTTGTGTTTCCAAAAAGGATGGCCCAGGTTGTGAAAAGGGCATGTACTTTGACGGCACCAACTGTGTGTCCAAGCAGCGTCCTGGATGCAAGAATGGTAGCAAGTTTAACGGAAGTGCTTGCGTTGACGAAGCGGATCCTAAATGCCGCCCCGGCCTCGTCTTTGATGGCACTAGCTGCGTCTCCAAGTCCCCTCCTAACTGTGAGCCTGGCACGACCTGGAATGGAAGCAAGTGTACTTCAGACAAGAACCCAGGTTGCACCCCCGGAATGACTTATAATGCCGAGACTGAGACCTGCGACTCCAATGCTAAACCAAACTGCCCCACGGGGACTGAGCTTAGAGGCGATATTTGTGTGTCGATCAAGCCACCTTCGTGCCCTGACGGAACGACTCGCAAGGGTGGCAAGTGTGTGTCTCTTGACCCTCCCGGATGCCCTGACGGTCTGATTCCCAGCAATGGTCTTTGCGTCTCTACCAAGCAACCTGGTTGTGGTGAAGGTACTATCTTTGATGGCAAGCGGTGCGTCATTGGCAAAACCCAAGAATGCTATACCCTGCATACTTGTCCCCCTGTTGGTGCTGCTGGACTATCTGCCCAGCCTGCTCAGCCTGCTCAGCCTGCTCTAGCTGCTCAGTAGATAGTATTGTCTTATGCAATTATGTGTTAATTCACCTTGAGTGTACAGTTAATCAAAAGAGGTCTTACTTCGTCATTTTGAATAACATAAAGAATCTGGTATGTTATTTTCTGTAGTCTGCCGTAATTCGTTGTCCACTTGCAAATCATTGTTTAAGAATCGAGCGAGTTAAAGATTCCATCAACGATTCATCAGTCACGTCTCCTTGAAATTGTGTTTCCATGTATAGACTTTGAATAATCTTATCCGTCTATGTTGCAAGCTTTGTGTTTGTCTTTCTGTCCGCTCGCCTGACTCATTACCTATAGCCTGACGTATTAATGCTTGTGACGGGCTACCCTAGACTTGTAAGTCACCAGAATCTCGCTCTTCCAATCTGCTCGTTAGCCCCCCGTTCGTATTACTGAGTTGGTTGAATCCTTATTCAGCCGTGTACCTCTAAAAAATCTTTGCTAAGAATTGCCGAGTCGGATGCGTGCCTGCCTCAGCGGATCATGGGTATGCCGTTCAACCGGCCGGATCGTACAACGTATTTCCAAATGGGATAGGTAACACACTACTGTGTGCGGGGAGTACACCAGATGGGCTATAAAATAGTAGGCACTTTAGGTAAGTGTAAGATGATTAGGCAAATCCGGGCACCAAGGTTAGTGATGTTAATGAGGCGGCTGTCAGTACTCGTTGGCTAGCCGGGAGGAGGTGCCGACTAAACTTGCATCTCTATTTAGAGACACATGTCATTCACGCTAGCTTATTTCAAAACGGCTATGAGCCTAGTATGAAACGCGACCCCACCCCCGGAGGGGATCAATCAAATACTCCATACGAAGACTAAAGGAAATCTCTACAAGAGGTCTGCTAAGAAGAGGAAAACGAGGAAGACCTGTGCCTAGGCCAAGGCTTTACCTTTTCTAGAATGACGGAGTCACTATTAGGGTCCTGTTTAAACTTGAGTAATGATCAACGTGGCAGTATTTAGCGTCTTAAGAACGTACATCAAGATGAACTGTCGCTCACAGGGGCAGCTTGATTACCGGGTGTCGTATCTCCCACGTGCCGTGATGCCGGGATTGGATTAAAAGTTAAAGAGGACACAGTATATCCCGAAAGATTACATCAAGATTAAATCTCAAGGTAATTATCATAATAAAAAGATCCCTTCGCGATAATGGTATATGAATAGAACTTTACCGGATTCTGGAACTTATGGAGAAATTCCGGTGGGAATAAAGGGGTTATCACAAGATATTATATACTCCTAGATGAGATCTATCCTAGTAGGATCAAGACTGCAGAGGAGTTCTTCCGGAGGGAAGAGGAGAAGCGTCGTTCAGCGGGACATGGCAGCATCTTTGAGGCTCTTGAGAGTGGAAGCATGGGCCCAATTTTGAAGATTGCTGAGGATAATAGACAGGGTAAGCTGTGATGATGTGGAGATCGTCGCCATAATCACTCAAGTAATTTGTATCATGTGCATATCAACATATGAAAATCAATTCCAATATGCTATGGATCTAAATATCATAACTCGTGATAAGTACCCCCCCTTACCTTCAATGCTAAACAGGACAAGATATGTCTATCAAATTCCATGGCCACTGAGCTTACAATGCGAGGTGATTGCACAAATTGTATAAACGACACGACAAAGGCTATGTAGACGTGCCAGTATGCATGAACTTTTATCGCTGTATCAACTCATCTCAAAAGGTACATGAATATCCTACAAGAATAAGTGCAAATGTATGTAAATGACTTTGCCTTCTAAGAAGCCATCCATCGCGCTTCCGTCAACAGCCACTACAATTTTCACCCGTGAGACAGCTCGTGATCAAGGGCTTTAAACATACTTCCGAACTCTGCAGTGGCACGCCCCAATGCGCAACACATATAAAAAGCCGCAGATGTTACTGAGGCTTTGATTAGAACCGTAACAGACGATTTTCATTTTGAGAAACATCGATATATGCCAGCGCGCTTATACCTATCAGTGAACTCAATTCGTAACGTATAACCGCTAAATGCATACGACAGTTACGAAGTCCACTCTGCCGTCTCCCTGTATAAAGCCCACGCCTGCGGCGCCATCTCCTCTGGGAAAAACGCCCACATGACATCTCTAATGGGACACTCCATTTCAGTTCTGAAAGCCACTATGGTCGACGAGAATAATATGGTGGCGTTAAATGCGATGCTTCTAAATAGACTATGGTTTAAGCGAGTACATGGTTCATCGATGGTCAACGAGCATATGGATCACAGCACTGGCCTAGACCTCAAGAATTGGGGCATGGCAGGCCTATTGTTAAGTATTGGAACAAATGATAATCTGTTTTACGCACGCTCCTTAACAATTTTGTCTTTCATCTTGACTGCACAGATGTGATAGACAGGCTATTTCCCACTATATTCCTAAGTACCATAGTCTTACAAGCTGCTTACACTTTCTACTTTGTTTGTAGAACGCTATGATATAATGCTTGAGTTGTTGTTTCGTAATCTGATATATCCCTTATCTTGAGATCTCTAGCTCTCGCTTAGTGGTGCCGGTTGTGTTTTAAATATGCGCTGGAATATCTCGCTGTTTCTTTGTTGACTTCAGGATCAAAATTAAGGTTTGGAGTCCTGGACTTCGATTTTAGAACTTTCATCTACAACTTTCTAGGAGTCGGATCCTAGAAGGGACAACTCAAAGATCAAACTTCTAAATAGTGTTTCAAGGACAAGGAAATGAGGAACCGCAATAGAGCTTTCCTCATAAACATGTGACACTATAGTACCATATTGACTCATGAAATTAGGTAGCGTATTTCTAACTCAGCCTGGCGAATGCAGAGCTTATACAGGCAAGAAAGAGTTCTTACAGGCCTAAATAACTGGAGATAGCTTCTATTTCCATACAACAGCCAGCCGAGTCAATTTGTCCCGGTATTTCAACCCGAAGACCAAAGTTTAACTCTATGCTATACGCTACGCGATTTCACGAGTTGATAGGGTAGCAAATTTCGGCCCACGGCTAAATATCCCCCAGATGTTAAGTGTCTTCTCCAGGTTCCAAGTGCGGGGGCCCGGATGGAAAACAATCACGAGTTGGATATGTCTCCAATATCCATGTCGTTTGATGTTCAAGGATCACGAGTCAAACTAGCCAATAGGAATTGTACAAAGCCGAAGCTGTTACTTCTAGCCCCGGCTTTGATCGATTCCCATTGGTAGCTTTACATTCGTGTGTACGGGAGTTGGACAAGGATGTGATTTATGGTAACTACTCGGCTAATGGGTGGCGGAAGAGATGACCGACCTTCTCGATCACGGCTAGCAGCCAAGCCAATCGATCATTTCTTCTGACGCCCATAATAGTCTCGGATATCAATACACCGAAGTGTAGTCGATATTTCTGACCTCATCTCGAGGTATGGAATAGTCTTACAGAAGTCTCACGCTTGTATAGCAATGGAAATCTCGTCAAGACCACGTTGACAGCTAAATAAAAGAAAGAAATGCGAAACATTTTAGGCGATACAAGCCGATTGGACATTTCCGCAACATGCAGTATTTGGTGGGTAATTAGATTTGTTTTAGCTCCACGACTGCCGCCTGGTTTTACTTGCGAAGTCAGGCCCTGATCGGGAAAGAGCAAATAGATTCATCTATACACAGTCATGCTAGCAGGTAGTATTACGAACCATTTGGATTTCTACTTGCAGGTAACCCCAGCTGCCGGATTGATGATGCCCCATTTAATGAAATCCGAGTAGTTCCAGTAGTCTCCTTGAGTTCCTTCACCGTCCACGGGGGCGTCACCAAAGAATTTGTATGTCCAGTACGCACTTCCTTGGCTAAAGGTGGACCATGTCTTGAGACCCGTGTTTAAGTTCCGCGCTCGGCTTGTAAATGTGTTGGCGCTAGCAGCTTGGATTGACCATTCGCCGACAAAGATAGGAAACCTTGGCTTTTTGGTGCCAATGGTAGTCTGGGCGTCGCTACAGATCATCTCGGGCAAGTTCTGAGATGTGGATGGGCGGCCTGCAAAGTAGTAGTGATGAACATCAAAGACGATATTGGTGTCGCTTGTGAAGCTCCCAGCCCAGAATTCGACTGGTCGAAAGCCTCCCTGGAGCATGATCGGGATGCGATGGTTGGCCTTCTGGACTCGTGCCACGACGTCTTTGAAATAAGACATAACCCAGGCAGCACCTTCATCGCTAAGAGCTTCCGGAGTTCCAAATTTGGTTATGTCTCGATTATCAACAGGTTCGTTGATGGGCGCAAGGGTGAATGCTTGGGGATAGTCTGATTGCTGAATGAACTTGATCGCAGCATCAACTGCTTTCAAGGAGTAGTCCAAGGCAGTTTGGTTCTGGAACCACCCATAATTACCCTCTTTCTCACCAAGACCCATTCCGTTGAGACCACCAGGTAGCGAGTGAATGTCAAGAATAATATGAATGCCGTGCTTCTTGATGGCATAGTCGGAGATGGCTCGAAGAAAGCGAGCTTGGCCACCGGTGTAAAGCTGAGAACCTGGAACCTCCACCCAGGCATTATATCCCGTTGGGATGCGAAGTACGTTGATTCCCGCCGCAGCGAGGATATCAATGTCCTTTGTCGTGATGTAAGAATTGTATCTCTGCTCCAGAACTGGACCGCATCGCGATCCCAGGTGAACGCAGAAGTCCCATTCATCAGGTGTACCCGGGGCATACTGATTCCACCATTGAGGGTCGATGACTGCTTCTTGATGAAGCCAGCCTCCAAGATTCACGCCATTGGCTTTGAAGGTTTTCCAGTCAAGGTAGTTGGACGAGGGTGTAGCATTGACTAATCCGAGAACGGCTGCAAAGATGACATGACTACCTAGTGCCTTCATGATGGGTGTTACGGAAGAAGAAGTCAGGAATTTTAGATTGGTAATGTGGGTAAAGAAGCTGGTCTTGCTCTGATGAGATGGCGCCTAGCTCATGGCAATCTTCTCTCCTTTAAGTGCGTTTCTGTCCCAGCCAAAATCATTCCCTTGGTCGATTCGGCAAAGTTAGCACCGAGCGGTTACTGTCCCGAGGTACGTAAAGCAACATCGCAATTACTACAATGTAGACTCCCTGGCCAAGGTTTTGGTAAGCCCGGCTCCTTGGCATTCTGCACTTGTCACAGCAACTGGTTCGGCAACGTGGAGAGCGCGCCCCGGACTATTGAGCATCACTCTTTAACAACCCCGCGGTCCACTATTCTCCACATACCGAGATTTGCGAGCAATCCCCCACGGTGTGGGATACCACCACCTCAATGTGACTCTCCCTAGTGCTATCAACGGCCGACGAGATGCCTGACTAGAAATGACCTGAGTTAGCTATAAAGCGTCGACTCTGCGCCGGTATAAGAGCGAGTGCTTGAGGCATCTCAGACTAGAAATTCAAGCGTAAATGGTCTATATCAAACAACCAATAACCATAAGACTAGGCTACAAGTTTGCGCTGACGGGGGCTGACTTGGTAGACGCACGTGTTTTTACATAACTTTAACACTGGACCGGGAGTACTGCAGTCACAAAATTGAAACTTGTCTTACCGCTGACTCAAGCCGGGTCAAGTGATGTCTTGTATTTGTTGAGTGCTCCTATATCTCTTTTGAGTTGGAAAATGTAGGTCTGGCTAGGCTGACTCTTTTATGTCCACTGCTTACTTGTGGAGGTAACCTTGATAATAGTTTTCTATATAGTACAACTGTTTCTGGTTGACCATCTCTACCTGAGTACATTTCGAACAATTCTTTAATAGCTCCTAGGTAAATCTAGCACCCTCTCACCAATATAGTTCAAGATCATCTCTCTGCTGACGGGCGCAATCCTGGGCACAAGAGACTCTCTAAACCACCTTTCTACATCATACTCCATGGCATAACCCATACCCCCATGTGTCAGGACTGCTCTCTCGCAGGCAGTAAATGCAGCCTCGGCTGCTAGGTACTTGGCGCTGTTTGCCGCGACTCCGATCTCTTCCTGCTGCACTGATCCCGAAGCATCCGTCTTACTCTGGTCATAGAGTCTGGCAGCATGGTATGTTGCTAGTTTTGCAGCCTCCAGTTTCATGAAAGCATCTGCCAAGGGGTGGGCAATGCCTTGATTTTGGCCGATGGGGCGTTGGAAGACGATGCGTTCTCTCGCATAATCGCTAGCCTTCTTCAGAGCCGCGTACCCAAGTCCTAGGGCTTCTCCTGCAAGTAGACAACGCTCGGCATTCATCCCATGTAATATAAACCGAAATCCCTTGCCTTCCTCACCAATAAGGCTGTCTGCAGATACCTGGTAGTTATCGAAAAAGACTTCATTAGCATCAACAGCGCGCCCACCCATCTTTTTAATCTTACGCAGATCAAGGCCGGGCTTACTACGGTCGCCGATATCGATGCAGAATAATGAAAGTCCTTCAGTCGGTTTCTGAACCTCTTCTAATGGGGTCGTACGTGCAAGGAGGATCATCTTGGATGCGACTTGAGCACAGGTGATCCAGATCTTCTGCCCAGTTACGCTGTAGTAGGACCCATCATCGCTCTTCTTGGCAGTAGTCGCAAGCCGAAGAGTATCGAGCCCGGCATTTGGTTCAGTCACGCCGAAACAAACGCGCGTGTCTCCAGAAACGATCTTGGGCACTATTGTCTCAAGTTGTCCCTGTGAACCGAACTTGGCCAGCGGTTGAGTGGCGTACACATTTGCATGAATAGACTGTGCACCTGCCATACCTATTTCAAGCTCAGTAATTGTTTCCATCATAGCTTGCACCACTCATACCTGCTCCCGACTCTGCAATAGTTTGCATCATGATAGTTGCCTCTGAAATGCCCAGTCCAGAGCCACCTAGGCTCTCCGGAAGCGCAACTCCTAGCCACCCAGCTTTTGCAAGCGCAAGGTGGAACTCCTTGGGGTCTTTTTCCTGCTGGTCCCGTTCTTGCCAGTATGTATTTGGGAAATCTTGACAAACCTGGCTTACTCCATCGCGAACCATGAGTTGATTCTCGCTGAAACCAGCCATGCTCATCATATGATGTGCTGGAGTCGTAGAGAAGTTACGCTTTCTTAATTGTTGCATAAAGGGGAGCTTCGTGCAACCTAGCCGACCTGATCGTCTCAGGCATGATGTGATTTGAAGTGACATGATGGTCTATGGGATGGTTGGTAACAGGTCCCTTGTTCAAAATGATGTAGGGATTAGGTGAATATATCGGTGATTCTCGTGAGGACAGATTTAAATATAATAACTTAGTAACTACTTGTTGCCGCCAGATTCTTTGTGCGGATTTAAGCTCTGAGCAATGGAATTGCTGCATCTACGCCATGATGTCAGAGTTTAGATCATATAGCCGAACCAAAGGCTAAGATAGATATCATATAGCCGACTGGGGAACTAACCACCGATCATATTACCGAATGACCGCTGCTCGCCTCCCCGCCTCCACATTCACCGTCACCATCACTGCTCCTTTCTCCCCTGCGAAAATCAGATCCTTTCCTCTTCTGACCTCATGGATTCCCGAGACCGGCTAGACTATATACAATTACTAGTCCTCGGCCGGTCTTTAGACAGAACAACCAACTCATTGATTAGGATCGCCGAAGCTGGGTGAATTAAACCAGTAGGCAAGTCAGTTGGTAAATCATTTTAGCTTCCAAGTCTTTCAAGTGAATTATTTTCCATTCAGCTGGCAACTATGTCTCTTTGTCTACTCTCCAAGACAGCCGCGACACCGTTCCGACGATGCCCTCGGATACCTCAGACTCACTGGTCTACGACTGTCGCTCGCGCATTTTATCAACCAATGTCTCAGCAGAGCTCAAAGTCTAGACAGCCTCTTGCAGCCACGCAGCTCAGGCCCCTCGATGGCATCACAGTAGTCTCCCTTGAACATGCTGTAGCAGCGCCATTCTGCACGCGACAGCTCGCAGATCTAGGTGCCCGAGTCATCAAGGTAGAACGACCTGGCATTGGAGATTTTGCTCGTGCTTACGACTCTCGAGTGAATGGACTTGCTTCTCACTTCGTGTGGCTTAACCGGTCTAAAGAGAGTCTTGCGCTCGATCTCAAGAATGCCCAGCATATGAAAGTGCTCATGGCACTCCTCGATAAGGCAGATGTCCTGGTACAAAACCTGGCTCCGGGTGCGAGCGCAAGGCTGGGTTTGTCATATGAGGATCTCAAGTTCAAGAACCCAGGCCTTGTAGTCTGCGATATCTCGGGTTTTGGTGACAGTGGTCCGTACAGAGACAAGAAGTCGTACGACTTGCTTGTGCAAAGCGAAGCTGGTCTTCTCTCCGTTACTGGTAGTGAGAACGAAGTCGCAAAAGTCGGCATCTCCATTGCCGATATCTCTGCAGGCATGTATGCATACACAAATATCCTCTCTGCCTTGATGCAACGCCAGAAGACTGGCTCAGGCTGTCGTTTGGACATCTCCATGCTGGAAAGTATGATGGAGTGGATGAGCTTCCCGTTGTACTACTCATATGAAGGAGCCCCGCCTCCTCATAGAGCCGGAGCATCTCATGCCACCATCTATCCGTATGGGCCCTTCCCCACTGGCGGGGGGGAGGCCGTTACTTTGGGTGTCCAGAATGAAAGAGAATGGCACAATTTCTGCGAATTAGTTCTGGAGAAGCCGGAGCTGAGCAAAGACGCTCGCTTTGCGAGTAACTCGCTACGAGTACAAAACCGAGAGGAGCTTAAGCAGATTATTAACGCTATTTTCCAACCTTTTAGCGCAGCCGAGGTGCGGGTCAAGCTGGATAAGGCATCCATTGCCAACGCGACCGTGAATACTATGCAAGATGTGTGGAACCATCCGCAATTGCGTGCGCGAGGACGTTGGACCCAAGTTGATACACCCAAGGGTCGTATACCGGCTCTTGCACCTCCTGGTGTTGCTATAGCAGCAGAGGCGAGGATGGACGCGGTTCCTGCACTAGGGGAACATACAGCATCCATATTGGAGGAGCTAGGATTCAAGACTGGGACAGTATAATTTCAGCTTAGTGTTTCTTGAGTGTACTCTGCATCGCTTATCGAAGAATACAAACCATATCTCGTAAGAGTCCTGTAGCGCGAAACACAAAATAGCTTCAATGAATCATTATATAACACGATTTTCACAATAAATCCCCACAATCAATCAGCGGACGACATATAATTTCATTGCGGCTGCAGATTCTTCCATGTATCTCTCAAAGATTGAACATCGACGCCGCACGCCTCGGCTTTGGCTATAACTGTCTGAGCCTTCTTAACCACCGGTACATCGATCATCTTCCCATCCAGAGTCCAAGCACCACGCCCCTGGTCCGCCAGAGCTTTAGCGTTCCCGATCATCACCTTGACTGCCCATGTCAATTCCTCTTCGGAAGGCGAGAAGGCCCTCTGCGCCACCTCGACTTGGCTCGGATGAACCAGCTGCTTCCCACTGAAGCCAAGACGCTTGCCATCTGCGCACTCAAGTTCGAGATGGCGTAGGCCTTCTTCTCCCCTGAAGGATGTGGTCACCAAGTCGAGCGTTGAAGGAATTTCATGGGCTCGTGCTACAGTAACGATAGCACTACGGGCAAATAGAAGTTCCGTCAAAGGTGGCGTGCGCGTGATGGAAAGGTCGTAGCAGAAATCTTCAGCCGCGAATCCAAGACCCGATATAAGCGGACTCGCGGAACTAATCTCATTAAGATTGATGAGTCCCTTCGCCGTTTCGATGAGAGCGATGATGCTGAGTGGTTTATGAGAGCTCCCAAGATCTTGTCGTATATGGCGAATGGCATCAGCGACCAGGCCAATGTCTGCTGCAGTCTGCACTTTGGGCAACACGATGGTGTTGAGCCCTGGTGTATCTACCAACGCCCTAAGGTCATCCTCAATGTGTTTCGTGTCTGTCGCATTGACCCGAACGGCTATCTCTCTGATACCTTTGGGCCGGTCGTGCTTCAGGTTTTGCAAAAAGTTGCGCAGTGCCTCCCTAGCGAGCTGTTTCTGGCCAGGCGCGACCGAATCTTCTAGGTCGTACGCAACGCAATCTACAGTGAGGTTGAGAGACTTGGCCAGCATCTTAGACGACGATGAAGGAACTGTAGTATCGCATTTCAGCGTCATCATGAAACTATGAGTGCATGGGGGTACGCCATTGCTCACCGTACAACATCGCTCGTCGAATAAGTGATCTAGATGCCATGTCTGTGATTCACTGTCGAAGTGTAAGCAGATTTCAAGACAGCGATCGAGATATGAAAATGTCATCTGCCTTTCAATCAAGTGACGCCAACCCTCATTGCCCGATCCAAAACGTCGAGAGTGTGACCTCCCGGACGAAGGCTTATAGCCGACTAGTCATAGCCGACGGACAACCGACAAGCTTATCACATTACACCCTTGTGATCTCAACGTCATTCCCTGCGGACTATTGTCATTAAATCGAAGCATTGAACTTCCTGGAATCGAGATCAGTTATCTGGTCCATTGGCTTACACTCGAAATCACCAAACATGTTTCCGGTGACCTTTTCCTTCAGGGTTACCAGGCCCATTTTGAACAATGGTCTTATCACCACTATAAGGCACTTTTCCCATAGCGCTCGAGAGCGCGCCACGGCACAAGAAGCGGTATCTGCCATGATGGAGAATTTCAATGGCAGGCAATTCATCCGCCGTCAAATTTTTGACGCCAATCAAGTGCAGAAGTTAGCATTGACTCTCAATCGACCAAATCTCAGCGGTGTCGATATACAGGCCCATGGGCCTCCAGAAGGCACACCCCTACCTCCGGGTTACCATCTGGTATACTTCACCCCAGGAGGTCTGGAGTCAGAGCTTGGCCCCGATGGCACTGACACCTCGTTCAACGCCCCATATCCCTACACGCGTCGCATGTGGGCTGGCGGTAAGATGGAATGGGCGGCGTCCTCTTCATTCTCACCATCAGCCGGCCCCGGGCTCCGGGTGGGAGATGAGGTTGAGGAAATAACAACTCTTATGAGCGTTATGCCTAAAAAGAGTCGTGCAACGGGAGAGATGGTTCTTGTCGAGGTCAAGAAGGAATATCATGGCCCTAGAGGGCTGGCCTTGACGGACCTTCGGTCGTGGATCTTTAGACCAGAGATTAACCCACCTAGTGGGAGTTCAGAAGTAGAACTACTCTCTGATACTGACGTGAGGCAGCCAGCACTTGTGAGAGATGAGGTCTCCAGAGATGGTATGTAAACGTCTACAGGCCTGAGCAACTTCAGCTCATTACTCTTTGTCCTATCACTAACACTGTGCTCCCAAATCAGGCAACCCGGTGAGATGGCACCGCTGGTCACCTACCAGCCTCTTCCGCTTCTCTGCTTTGACTTTCAATGGCCACAAGATCCATTACAATGAAGACTGGACACGCAACGTAGAGGGTCATCCAGGCTTGGTAGTTCACGGCCCACTGAATCTTATTAATATCCTTAATTTCTGGCAAGACATCCATGGGAAAGACAAGTTCCCAACTACGATGGATTATCGGGCACTTTCCCCGCTGTATGCTGGTCAGACGTATCAAATACAGGGGAAGAGGCTAGAAGCGAGGGGTCCTACTGGGAAGGATAAGTGGGAGATTGTGGTTCAGAGAGATGATGTACTATGTATGAAGAGCGAGGTTGTAGGCTGATTAGGAACAAATCAACCCAGTAATTCAATTGGCAAAAGCGGCAATATGATCCTCCATATGCAGACTAGGACGGGAGTGTTGCCAGAAGAGCTTTGGCTATCTCGGATCTTCATGTCGGTCTTTGTCACACAGATGTAGCAACGCTTTAGGTCATGGTTCTGTATGTTGGCAATATATTAACCTTTTCCTTCATCTGCATGAACTTGTTTTTGGCATATTTTGTCGAAATACACCCTCACAACAAGTGTCAGACTCAAGTATCAGCTTCTGCAGCTAATCAAGTTGTCATGCTTGTAGGGCAAGTCAGAGATAGTCCATCCTCGGCTTCATGTCATGTATCTTCAACCCGTTTTGCATCCTCATAATGAACGTCCTAGGGTACTTAAACTTGGTAAAGGCACTGGATCGTCCGTTTGTAGCACTGATTCCAGGTTCAAGGTTGATTCATCTCCTTCACATGGCCAGTACAACAGATTCAGGAACTGATCTTCAAAAGAACTTGTCTGAAGTTGGGTTTGTGGGCTGAGGAAGCCGCTCAGAAGCCCACCTCCTGCATTGTTCTCTTCAGTAGCACCACCTGGCTGTTGGCATGATGCGGCACGGCTATTGCTCGGATTGACTATGCTCGGGGTACTAGAGGCACCATGAAGCCTTTGCGCTATAGATACGTCGAGATATTGCAGGAAAAGATCCAACACGTTATTGTTGATTCTCCAATACTTTTGTATTTCCTGCAAGCCGAGAAGGCACATTTGCGCACGATTCTCGGCGATGCGGCGAGACACGTCGTGTTCTTTTTGTTTGATGCTAATGGTGTGAATGCAGAGGGCAGCAAATAGACTCGTGACACTAGAGAGGGATTCAGTGACATTTCTGAGTTGTAGGTTAGTCTTTGATCGCCCTTACGTATGCATTTGCCCATAACGGAGCGTTCCTTGAGCCAGCATGTCTTCCGCGATTCTGCTAATCTTGGTTGCTGCTGCTACCACAATTTGCCCAGAGTTATCGCTTCCATTCTGTTTGATGAAATTATGCCGATGGGTGAGAATTCTCAGATGACTGCAGATCTCCTCAGTAAGCTGTTCCGTTGTTACTAGATGGTGAAACCTACTTGTACGCTAGGTGCAGGAGATATCCCCATACGGAAGCCGTGCCGTCTTCAACGCCACGATTCATCTGCTCTGGTAGTCCTTCCTTCCACGCTTTGAGTGCATCATCGACAGCTCCGAGTTGCTCTGTTGTCGAGGACTGCCGACCCGGTGCAAAATGCAAATCGACAATTCGGCCAACTATTATTGGTCAGAGATCCTACGTAGTTTTCACTCATGCCAACACGCATACGTATCTGTGCCAAGCTGGCCATGTTGAGTGCATACTTGACGTGCTCTGGCTTAGACGAGCCAAATGGTGAGGCATCTGGGCTGGTGACCTCGGTTTCTAGGTCCGACGCAGCCAGTGGCTCAATATCGCAATCATCATCTCTGATCCTGCTGGGGAGACCCAGAGAAGCAGCAGACTGTCTTTCTCGGACCTAACTTGTTCAGAAAGGATTTGTGAATCCTGAAATAACTGAGACTCACGTAGATGGACCACCAGATGCGTTTTCTGATGCGTGCATTTGCGGGATCGCTAGTTGCAAATCTTGTCCTTGATGTTTATCAACATGTGAGGTGCAGAAGTTGGAGAATCGAAAGTCACTCACGATCGATGCAGTCCATGCGACTCTGCTACTCCAATGACCACGCCCAGCCAATACCGAACATCTCGAACATCAGAGGGTCCACCTCGCCAAAAGCTCAGAAGAAACAAAGACTGGATAAGAGTGAGCCGATCTGTTTCCCAGTCAGCATGGAAAAGCAGCCTTGCTCGCGTGTAGAGTAAAGACTTGGCCTCGGCCCTGTTGGCAAATCCCATTGCCGTGATGGTCGCATCGTCGCAGTACGACGCTCCAATGAAGAGCATACTCTGCACCAAAAGATAGGACGCTTGTGAAGCGGAAAGCCGGCTTGAGAACTCTACCCTGTCCAATATTGGAAAGCAAGGATGAAACCATGTGAAGTAGGCGCGTAGAGCTGACATGCACGCTTGCATGTCTGGCAGGGTCAGAGCACCCTCATCTCGCAGATAACGTGATGTCGCGGCGCTCAGGTGCTCGATATTGGCGGGATGATCATGTTCTGATGCAGACTGTGGTGTCTCATGTATAGGGAAGTGAAGTTGAGCTTTCTGTTGCGGATGGCTCTCCCTTGAACTCGGCTGTTGGCCTTGACGAACGCTCCCCGGGATCAGCGTGAGAGGGTTCGACTCGCCATAGAACAACGTTGCTGGAGTGGTAGTGCTGGCCCCCTGTGATGAGCTTGTTGTTGAGGCTCCGGTGATCAGCTCGTCCCCATTCTGCTCGATTGCTGTGTCTGGATTGATATTCTGCACGACAGATGCGCAAGGATTCGAGACTGAAATCGTCTCACCGCCTTGCACGTTAGAACTCGCAGCCGTTGGCGCCGATTCATCGCGTTGAGCTTGTCTTTTCGAGACTCTATTGTACCTGATGGTGAGCTGTCAGCACTGCCTGCTAGGTATTCCCAGGCATTTCGGGAAGGCCTGATATACTTACCGCCCCCGACGAGAAGGCAATACCTCACATTGGGTTCCGGCTGCTTCGCAGTTGGAGCAGGGATTACATTGCATCACATTGCACTTAACTCGTCGGGCATTACAATCGCGGCAAGCACGCTTCGCACGAACTCTCTTGCTGGTGCCGGAGCCTACTGGCTCGGTATCGGTAGGCCGTCGAGGCGGCATGATAGCCGAATCAGTATCTTGGACGCTTGACTGAAATCAGAGGGGCAACTCCAAACACTCTCGGCAAGAGAATTGATGCGAATTGATGATAATGATTGACAGTCACTCATGTTGTCTCGGCTTCTTTGAAGTAGCCGAAACTCTCTGATTGGCCGCTGCTTCTCACGTCGCGATGCGGGGCTGGACGCTCTTGGACGAGCTAATAACCGAGCGAATAACCGAGCCCACAAATGCTTCCATCAAGTACTGTTGTATATCCTAACAACTCAATGACGAGCTCCAAGTCGCTTAACTCTACAGGCGCTACCGAATACTCTTCAATAACCAGGAGACACCGATAACCTATAGCAACATAACCTCCTTTTTCTGCACGGCTATAACAATTTGATTCGAGCTGGGCTTTTACCTTACTTCCTTTCTATTCTCCTTCAGAGTGAGTTAGAATTGTAAATCTAGCCTGATTGACTGAGTTGGATTCTTGCTGAATCCTCTTCAACTTATTAATATGCTGAGCCAAAAAAATATTATGGAGCTAAAACGGCCACTCATCCTACACTAATCAATCATGTCGCCTAGTTCCCATATCGGCGCCCCCCGTATCCCGGTCTTGCGACGATATCGTTGGCAGATTGGTGGATGACGGTATAGGGTAAGCTGGATGTACCCACTCACCATCTATAAGGGCCTTGATTTTCCTCAGGTACACTTTTTTCGGGTAACCTAACAAGAAACCCTGTAATGCTCGATTTCCAAGGTGCTACCTTTTGAAGGTTCTTCTCCTGAACAGCACAAACCCCCCTCAAGAACTTGGAGTAAACCTTCCAGATGAGAGAGAGTATTATTAATTAAAAACAAATTATACATACTCTATCAGTATTCTACTTATACATCCTTAGTCGTATGTACTCTCAACGGTTCTGTCTTCCAGTATATAGATCTGCCATTATGCGATCTTTCTTCGCAACATCCGCAGTACCAGTCCGGTCATTGAACACTTGATCCATCTCTTCCAAAGATTTTCCATTAGTCTCTGGGACGCTGAACAAAACCCAGATGAAAGATAAGAGACAAAAAACTGCAAAAAACACATATGCACCGAAACCTGTTGTACGAACAAGAGGCGGCGTGATGAGGCCTATAATAAAGTTGTTTATCCAGTCTGGTATGATTAGTACTTGATAACAAAGCACCAGAAAAAGGTCTTACTTGAACACGTGGAAATCGCCACGCCCTTCGCTCTGAGAGACGAAGGGAAAACTTCAGCGGGCATGGCCCAAGGGACAGGTCCTCAGGAAGCCCCATAAGTGAACATGTAGAAGAGTAGAAAGGCGACACTAGTCCAGCCTTCGGCAGTGTGACTCGGCCAGTCTTTAGAGAAGATACCAACCAAGATAGCGATGATCAGATGCGGGACAAACAAGAGGAGGCTTCCCACGAGAAGAATACTTCGACGGCCGAAACGATCCATAGTCCACAAGCTCGTCAACACGCCGACTAACTGGGTGACATTAAGAACGCCTGACATTATGAGTTGCATCTCGAAGTCAAGACCCATAGTTCCAAACAGAGTTGGAGAGTAATAGATCAGTGCATTGATGCCAGTGAATTGCTGAAAAAACATGAGACCTGCACCGACAAGTGTTCGACGCCAGCAGCCAGGCTTAAAACAATCAGCCCAGCTAAACAACTCAAGTCGAATGTTTCCGCCCAAGTCTGTTCTTTGGGTGAGGTCCGGGTGACGCTCTCGGAGAGCACTCGCTTGGAATCGGGCCTCGGCAACAATGTCGATAAATTCTCGCTGAACTCGGGGGTCGGACTCGGGAAGAGCACGTAGTCTGGCGAGATTGAGTAAGGCCTCTTGTTCGCGATCTTTGGAAGCTAGCCAACGAGGGGAATACGGTAGGAAAATGGCACCGAAACCTAACAGTAGACCGGGGAGAATCTGTAGAAGAAAGGGTAACTGCCAGGACCAATGGTTGGAGATACCCTGAAAGAATACTCGTTAGCAAGGAGGCTGGATCAGATAGAAAAGGCACGTACCTTTGTGCCGTAAGTGATCCAAAACGCGACCACGATACCAATGACAATAGAGAGTTGTTCGAAAACGAGAAGGGAGCCGCGGATTTCAGGAGGGGAAATCTCAGATATGTAAAGGGGAACCACCATGGACAACTGCCCAATGCCAATACCACCAATAAAGCGAGCCAACACAAGCATCGCATAGTTGACAGCCGCCGTCTGAAGCGTCGACCCGATTGTAAAGATTACAACAGCAACCATGAGCGAACGCTTTCTCGATATCCAGTCAGCAATCCATCCCTGGTTGATGGCACCAATGAATGCCCCAAGCGTAATCATGGCAGTCATGAGTCCTTTTTTAAAACCTGCGCCTGGCGCCTCGTCCGAGACTTCTGGGAACCGCTCGAGGAAATGGTCCATGACAAGCGTCATGGAAATGACACCTTGGTCATATCCGAACAACAGGCCGCCAATGGCTGAGAAGGCGGCGCATGCTGCGACGTAGGGAGATGAAAAGAGACCGCGGAACCCTGTTGTATTTGGTGAGTTTGTTAACCTAGTCAATTGTGTGACGGGGGCATACCAGAAGGACCGTATGGCTCCAGGAGCATGCTCATGCCAGCATGCTCCTCTGTGACGGCACCGCACTCGTCAAGCTTATTTTTAATGGAGTCGATTTGGTTGTCCATTTTATGGATGTAGAGAATGTTTCTTTGGGGAAAATTGTCTGATGAGTAAATGGAGAGTTTTTTTTTTAGCAATAGCGACAGGGCTTTTATATGTAGGTAGCTGGGATGTCAGGGCTGTGATAAACTTCAGTCTTCGACTTCAGAAGCCTACACCAGAAGAACATCAATAGTCTGGATCTCGGTCAACTGAGCGATTCATGAACGGTAACAGCCAATGAGTAATAAACAATTGCAACATAAACCTTCCAAACCATGGGGTAATGACCAAAGTACGGGGTAGTTTGCGGGGGACAGGGATGCATCGGCATGTGGATTACACGACTTTAGCGCGACGTATTTTTTCGTGCTAGTCATAATTTCGTTAGCGATTCGGGGAATCTAACTCTGCAAAGTGAATTTGGAGTAAATTCCCGATTGTCGGACCTTTTGCCCCAGCAGACTTTTTGACTTATAATCGGGGCAACCTGCCCCTTGAACGTAACAACTCAATCGAGACTCTTGATCTCATTCAACCTAAAGAAAATGAGCACGACTGGAGCATGCATGGTAAGTCAAATGAACCCCCATTTCGGCGACAATGCCGATACACCACCGTATCGCAGCTCTAAGAGCCCCAGTTATGTAGAACACAGCATGTCAAATGCGTTTGGAGCGAGACCGCCGGGGATGGGCCCCGAACATGTCTTCGGTGCGCTTCAGCCAATAAGGTTTGCGAAACAGCGCCTGTTATCAGGTTCAAACACTCCACCGGGTATCTATGCTCAAACCTTGGATCAAGATTCAATCTAACTCTTGCTGTAGCTTGTCATTTCCAACCCAAACTTGGGTTTCTTGTTCACGACAATGTAGGCGAACCTTTTCAAGCTAGTAATCCTAACTTACCTGTTCTGAAGTAAGATTTGTGGACGAAACATCTGATGTTGAAGCCTACTACCTGTCAGATTCGGAGAACCCAGAGAGAAGTTATTCTCATGACAGCTCGTTGCCATCTTATGACAGAGCAGCTAGCGATGACGGTTCCGATCTACCCCAGGAAAGCCGAATGGAAGTAGTGGCGATTAGCCATGGTGTCAAAGATGCTGCAATTCGTCAAGACTTTCGTCGCAACTACGATCCCATTCCTTACAGCTCGACACTGGGGTTGGCCAACGTGGAATCAGTTCCCTATCCATTGACAGAAAACCATGAAGTGCGATTGATGCAATATTACATAACCTACATGTGCACCTGGGTATGTTACCTTGATTATGATCAACGATCCACACTAAGCCATTCAAGTTCGACCTCTGCGATTCTCGTCGCCATTTCGCAAACATCGTGCCTCCTCGAGCAGCCTCTTGTCCAACCCTTCTTAACGCGATATTTGCTCTCTCGTCCCGCCACCTGAGTCTTAACGCATCCTACGATCCTTACGCCTCCGACCGCTACCATCGAGCCTGTCTACAACGCCTGTCAAGCATCTCAAGCGATCCCTCAGCTCTCAACGACGATGACTTACTCGCTGCCACGATCCTTCTTCGAACGCTAGAAGAGCTCGATGTTCCTCTCATCGGCACAGACCACGAAGGTCATCTCCTAGGCATACAGCTTTTTATGAATACATGTAACTCTACGACGCCGAGTGGTCTGCGCTTGGCTTCTTTCTGGATTGGGATGCGACAAGAAGTTACAATGAGCTTCGCTAGTCAAAGACCGGTCAAGATCAGGCTCGATCACGAGTTCATGGATCGGTCGCTCTCGCCAGCTGACGATGATACCTGGGCAAATCGGATTGTACTTCATAGCGCAGATGTGATAAATTACTGTTTTGGAAACACTGGTCCAAACAGAGTTCGATATCAAGAACTGGTCGATTATAACCAAGCGTGGCTGAGAGCCCGACCAGTGTCGTGGTTGCCAATGGCATATAGCGCTGTAGATAAAAGTTTGGGTGAGACCTTTCCGCATATTGTCTACTTAAATAACGCAGTTGGTATGTTTTTGCCAAGAAGTTTTTGATTCCCAGCTTATATCAATAGTTATTGGCCAAGTGCATGGCTTCTTCGCACGTATCCTCCTTATGTGCCACGATGATCGTGCACCACGAATTGGGCCAGCTGCCCAGCTAGCTCAGAAGGAAATCGATGTATGTCCCACTTCTGGCATAACTTTATGGTACATCCTAATCAATTCAGAACGATATAAGGACACAAGTCCGAGAACTTTGTGGAATAGCCTTGTCGAACCCATCCACCAGACCAGCCATGTTCACAGTTTGTATGGGGGTCACGGCATGTGGGGGGCGCTTCACTGAGAAACAGGAACAGATGGCGCTGTTGGACATTTTGATCTTGACGGAAAAGACTCATAACTGGCCTACGGCATCAGCGCAGGTGCATTTGAAGAGGGCCTGGGGATGGGAGGATTAAAGTGCAACCTACAGTGGCCAAGCCAACATTACTTGGAGACCAACATTATAAGTGAGAATAGAAAACTTGTGTCGGCAAGCAGATATGGTCCCTTGTACCTTTGACCCTTATAACGGGGGCCTTCGTTTTTAGGTACATGGCCTAGGGGCCAGTTGCGACAACTTGGTTCCCACTTATTCCCTCCCATATGGCATAAATTTCCGACGATTCATGATAGTGGGTCGTGTTGAGATGAGGCTGGAGATCGGGGCAACTTACCCCGACCAAGACTTACACGGGGCAACTTACCATCACTAAGACTTGCACGATGGGGCCCATGATAACTCTTCATCAAATGCCTTTCGCTTTAAATGCTGGCCTCGGCATCCAAGAGAAGGTCTCATTATAAATAAGAAAGAAGTGATCCGCTAGTCTGACATGTTAACATTGCATCCTTCACCATTTTCCTATCTTGTATCATTCCCATACCCACATAATGGCCTCTCGAAAGCTTCAAATTGGCGTTGCTGGCCTTGGTCGAATGGGTAAACGCCATGCTCAAAACTTCGATCAAAATGTTCCCAGAGCCGTCTTGGTAGCTGTCAGCAGCCCAGATGCTGGAGAGAGACAATGGGCTGCCGAGAATCTCGCCCATGGTGTAGCTATCTACGAAAGCTACGCTGATATGCTAGCACACCAGGGGTTAGATGCTGTGTGTGTTGCTTCTGCCACCGCTGTGCACGCTGAACAGACCAATGCTGCCATTGGAGCAGGAAAGCATGTGCTATGCGAGAAGCCTCTCGGAACAACGGTTGAGATTGTGAGGTTTTCTCCCCAACCATATTGGAAGTATACTAACGGTTCAGTCGCAATCTGTTGTTGATGCTGCTGCCACGCGTCCGGATCTCAAGGTTATGTGTGGATTTTCTCGTCGTTTCGACGCTTCATATCGCGATGCCTATGAAAAGACAGAAGCAGGCTTGATCGGTCGTCCGTCAATCCTTAGAAGTCAGACTTGCGATGTCCTAGACCCCTCAGGGTTTTTTGTCGCCTACGCACAGTTTTCAGGAGGTATCTTTGTCGACTGTAGCATTCATGACATTGATTTGGCCATCTGGTTCTTTGGTCAAGAGTCTAAAGTTCGGTCAGTCCATGCCGTGGGTATCACTGCTGTAGAACCAGATCTCCGACAGTACAGCGATCGAGATAATGCCGTAGGCATCGTCGAGTTCTACGATGGTCGAATCGCGTATTTATATGCATCTCGAATGATGGCTGCTGGCCAGGAAGATACGACAGAAATAATCGGAACCGAGGGGAAAATATCTGTCAACTTGATTCCCGTCGAGAACCATGTTCGAATCCATGGGAAAGGAGGTATTAGACACCAGCTTCCACAAAACTACTGGGGAAGATTCCAAGCGGCATTTGCGAGAGAAGCTATTGAATTCACGGACTGTGTGTTGGATGACACGCCTGTTCCTGTTGAATTGTCATCGGCATTGTTAGCTGTCCGCATTGCGGCTGCATTGCAACATTCTATGATTACAGGAAACAAAATAGTGTTTGATGAGAGCGGCAATGAGGTCGAAAGGCCTCGGCTGTAGGATTTTAAGAATGCGCAGTAAGGGACGGGAGTTGACTGACTATGCCGTTAACAAGTGGTGTTATAGACTCGGTAGTAATGCAGGCGTTTGTATTGACCTGCAAAGACAAACTTATTAGTGATAGCTTACCATGGAAGTTTTCTGACGACTGCAAACATGTTAATCGCTAGATGCAACATCGGCAGTTGGTCATCAAGAAAGCGAAACTAGACCTTCCCTTAGGAAGAGGCTCAAGCCATTCTTGTTTCTGTGCAGTAACTGTCGCTTCAATTCGGCTGAATGTATTGTGGCATCTCGTGTACCTGAGCTGCATGATGCTGCAGGAGTATTTATGGTAGTTTCATGACGAGAAACTAACAAAGACTAGAGAATATCGTCAAATGTATCTCACCCGATTTTAACCATGGTACAGACGGCTGCCTGTACTTCCAATGTTTGGGAAATGCAATGAGACCTCCAGATCAGCCACCTTATGATTCATATCATGATCGAATTACCAAGCTACCATCATCGTCAAGAGCTATTGAATTCAGTTCAGACTTAACAGAAACGGTGGGCATTACTAATGTCAGACCAATTCTTTCCGAGTATCTTTTAAAACAGGTTCTAGACAACCAGATGCACAACGGATGCGATTCTCAAGTAGCAGCTGGCGCGAGTCCATGACTTTTGACACTGGTCCTTCCTCGTCCCCTCACTTCTCGGCATCAAAAATGACTTTTTGAACTTTCATAGAGTCAAAAAGCTCATAGCCTTCAAGAGCATTGCTCAAAGGCATCACAGTAGCTGTCATAAAACTGCGATACGTTAGCTAGATAACATCAAGCTCAGGGCTAGGCTTACTCCAGAAGGTGTTGCTTCTTTGCAAGCAGTTTCAACGAATTTTCGAAAATACCTAGACAAATGTTAGAAGGTACTGTATGCCTTTCTGGGTTACCACATACTTCGAACCGGGCATCTTCCCATTTTAATGGTAAGATTCTTGCCATAAGCTTCATTTCCAGTCCAAGGGATCTCTCCGTTGTGAACACCGACACTAGAAATTATACCCCAGGGCCGGAGGAGCTTGAAACCCATGTCCAAAGCGGAGCTATGTCCGACAACCTCGATAACCACATCAGCACCACGGCCGTCACTGAGATCCTTGACTCGCTTTTCCAAATCTTGCTTTTGTGTTAGATAGTTCCAAGGCTCGGCACCAAGATCCTTGGCGAGCGATAGCCTAGATTCTATGCCGTCTACTGCTAGAATGGCTTTGGGCTTGTACTCAAGTGCAGCAATAAGAGCACAGATACCTACAGGACCGCAGCCTATGAGGACGACTATGCTGTCCTGTACATGCTCCTTATCCAGGTTCTCGAGACCGTTGGATGCAGCGTAACAGCCAGTCGGAAAGATATCGGCCATAAGACAGAGCTTGAGGTCTTCCACCTCGTTTGGAGCTTTCATCACTGTGCTTTCAGCATACGGGATTCTTACGTATTCGGCCTGTGCACCATCAAGAAGCACAGTTCCGAAGAGAAGGCTCTTGTCACACCGTGACGAGTATCCGCGTTTGCAAAAGAAGCACTCTCCGCAGCTCACGGTGAAGGGACTGACAATGGAATCGCCCACTTTCAGGGATTGTACGGCAGAGCCTACTTCATCGATGATGCCGGTGAACTCATGACCCATAATGAATCCAGTGCCGGAAGGCTGATGTCCACGGAAGACGTGAAGTTCGCTGATGAAGAGTATAGTTAGCCAAATGATCAGGTCCAACATGCTAGGTACTTCGAGCCTTGCCTTCCACATAACGCCGTGTACTTGACTTTCACAATGATGTCAGTTGGATCGTGGATCGTGGGCTTGGGCCGATCTTCAAGCGCAACCTGCTTGACACCTTTGAACACCACAGACTTCATCGTGGATAGGGTGAACGTTGAACGAGTAGTATTCACAGTATCTTAAAGTTACGAATTGATGGCAAGCATTTTGACACGTTTAATAATTACTTGACATGTTTCTTCTGAGGTAGTGGTGGAAAAAGTCCTACCCCGCATCCAGCGTGAGATCGGTAGCCGTGGCGTTGAGGGAGCCGAGGTTGGCAGAGAGTTTTTATTATTACTGGCTGGGGCTTAGACATGCAGCAGTTCGTCTCTATGTTTAATGCCCCTCCTTCAGCCTAGATACAACTGTCCTTTTCCATTTGGGTTGGGTACCAAACCTGACTCAATTTTTAGTATTGTTTACAGCTGTGGTCCTCAAGGTCTGTTCCAGGCGATTCGATACAGAGATTCCGTCATTGAGATCAAATGTAACCCACTCACTCCACTAGACTACTCTCTTCATTCATAGACTGAGGGTTTTCTGTTTAGATACAAAAGAAAATTCAGTACATCGAATAATAATACCCATTGAGAAGTTCACTATCCCATCTCTCTTTTGTTCAGTTGCGTTGCGAAGTCCTTTGCATACCTCCAGTCATTAAGATACACTCTAGCATGGTTTGCATATGGAACTATACTCAAGCTGAGATTGCGATGTCAGCACAAGTCAAATAAACCTGAGGTGTCTGGAACGAGTTCCACTTGAACGACAGAAGGGTATGGTTCGATACATAGTCTGGTATCTTGATCTTGCCAGAGACGGTGTAACCTCCCGCAATCGAAGTGTAGCACGAGTTAATTGGTGCATTGTCAACACCACGACATCCCTTGCCATCCGAGTCTCCTTGGAAAGACTTGCAGGTGAACCAATCGTTGCGGTGGCAAGGCTGATCAGTCGAGCAGTCAGGACTATAACCACACTCCTGACCATCAACGTCTGTACAAGGAAGGAGACCTTTTTCAAAGCAATCTTCTGCAGCTTGCTTCTCGGACTCGGTAGGGACGTAGTTTGGGTCGAGGAACTTGTCGACGATATCCTGGTCTTGACAGATACGGTAGGCGTACATGCCTCCGTGGTCGCCATTGTTGTCGACACACCACTGCACGTCAACAATTTGACCAGGCTTGTAGGTGGCGATGGGTTCTTTGCCCCAGTTGACACCGGGCTGGTTGTAGTCGACGCTAACTCGGGCGTTATAGCCGCAAGGACCCGTTCGGCCAACTTTGGCAGCATCGAGATCTGGCCAGGCAGTCACAGGCTCTAAGATGGTACACTCAGGGCATGTATCTGGACCGGCCTTCCGCTTATTAGCTCACGTTGTAGAGAAAGAATAGGGCTAGTTACCTCGGCGTTAAGACCGGTCCGGCTCATGGGCTTACTGAGGTAGCCGTGCCCATACACTAGGGTGCACATGGAGACAAGTTGAAGAGCTTGTAGGGTGAACATGTTTAGCTTCTGGAGCGTGTGATTTTGGGAGAGCTTATTTGTCTGGAGTTGTCGAAACCGTTGAATATGTCGCGGTCATTGGTGCTTCTTATACCTGCCTCGCCCCTGTTCCCCTCGTAGGCCTCTTTTTGCTGGCGACGAAGATCTTTGCCATTTTCTCTCGTTCCGAACCTCTTGCCTAATGGCAAGATTCATTTATTGTCTCTGAAACTATCTCAATCATAGCCATTAATCTCGGCCAGTAGGCGGAATATTGGTTTCCAGAGCAGGGTTGTTCCGCCTATTGTGCCACTCCAAGTCCTGTCAACTGGTGCCAGGCATGGTCCATCAGTTTCGGACCATGATTGCATTGGTCAGTCGTCGGCGCTTCTTCGCAGCTCTTGACTGAGAAAATGGTGTATCGTGACAACTTTAACAATAAGTTGATTTTGTAGATTACTAATGTTTACTATTGCGAGTAAAGTAGGGTTGTATTGATCAATCACGGCCCGAATAGATGTTTTAAACGGGCAAATGCCAAGACTGGCGTACATAAACTCATCGGCTGTGACCGTTTTGGGGTCGTTGGATCAGAATATCAAGCGGAGACTCCGCCAAAACATGGGGATTCCGGAGACTTTCCGCTACCCCAGTATGATGTGCAAAACCCATGATCAGACTCTTTAGAGAATTCAAAGCGACGACTTGACAACAAAAGTTAGACCAGCCAATATTGACTAGAGCTTTAGCCAGCTGCTACAAACTGCATAGCAGTGTCTATAACGCTTGCTCCAGTGATTCTATACAAGGCTGTCATCGATAAATTTCGTGACAGTCACGCCGACTTCAAGGTTATGAAGAGCCCTATGATATCTGGAAGATTATTTCATCGTTTATGCGCTACGGCTCCCACCGAATACCCCGCGTTCTTTGTCAATCGTCGTGGGGCGGCGACATGTCGGCCACTCTTCAATATTCGGCCCTTAGTCGGGGACCTAACCTTATATGTTTGTCTCAAAGTCTCTGAAGTACCCAAATCAGGAAATTGATCAAATTAATTGTGCAGCTTCAGAAATATGGGAGTTTTCGTTTAATTTCCGTTTGAGGGCTACTAACTAAAGACGCTCAACTATTAATAAAGTAGTTACTTTCGTCCAGCCCTGAGATTGCCACTCTCAAGATATATAGATAATATGCATACTGCTTCTATTTTTATATTAATTAAATACTGTATAAAATACCCTTAGGAGCTATTAAATTTTTACTATTTCTA
>LXHY01000303.1:0-21336 GCA_002093855.1 Fusarium praegraminearum | reverse complement strand
GCCCTTTATAAAGTGTAATTATCAGGAAAACTTTATCTTTATCTGATCATCTGCAGTATAAAGTAGGTGAGGACAATGACGTAGAACCAGTAGCCAAAGTTCGTTATCTGCTCGGGAGTGAGGGTCCAGATGTCAGTCCCTATGCCATTGGGGGCCAACCCGAAAGCGTTAATACAGATACAAAAGGCAGCGAGGAGCATCGTTATCACTATGAGTAGGTCGTCCAAGCCCATGGTGATTGAAAATATGATCTTAGTCGCGAAGCGTATAAAGACGAATACGCCTGAGATAATGCCCATTACGGTATTGGTGCGGACAAAGTCGGGTCGGACATCTCGAACAGGGGCGTCGCATAGGATCATAGTAGCATTTTTTGTAGCTATTGGTATGTAAGCAGATGCATCGAAGGGGAAGATAGGTAAGGGGTAATGGACATACATAGCGCTTCTCTAATAGTACAAGTCGCTAAAACGCATTTCTCGATCTCGTTTTAAAGAGATGCGTTCTTGCACGTGCATTGGATATCTTCGAGGTCGCAAGTTGAGGTCAAGACATTCATCACTAAACATTTTGACTACAAAAAGTCAGCGTGTCCTATAAAATAGCCAAGCAAATTTGATACATACCGCACAGTTGGGCAAAGTACCTAGGATTGAAGAAGCGTCTTTGTCGAGAGCGGCGGAAGCCAAAGGCAAAGCCGCAAGGCAAGCAATAATGCCATGAAAGAGCCTCATCTTGACACAAATTATAGTAGGATGAAACAATAAGACATCAGAAACAGACAAGAAAACATACTACGGCAATATGAAGTTATAAATGACATCTATGATGCCGAGTGGATATGTCTCCCGGATATGTTCCGACGAAACATCCGAAGGGAAATCCAAGGGTCAACTGGAAACAGAACAAATTTTAATTAGCAGACAAACTCTTCTTGAGGTAACTAGCATAGTAGCAGATGGGTCAACCCACAGCATAGAGCGCGCTTACCGTCGTTAGTCTGTATGTGTTCAGACGTGCACAGACGGATTTTCATTACTGAGGTCTGTTTAGCGCGAACCACGACTCGTTTTGGCCATGAACTGTTTCTAAAGCATGATAGAACGGTTCGTGTGGTGAGGTTCCCACGTGGAACCAGGATTAGTCAAGTCGGACCATTTGTCTTAGCCAAACATACAGGCACTGACTCAGGCTAACGCATCTCATTCGGGTCGTCGATTTCCGAGGATCGGCGGTGCTAGCTTACAGAAACTTAACCTATTTCATCCATCCTCCTCGGTATTGATGAGGCAGATCTGCAGAACCGGTTGATCCCTACACTCCATTTTATACATGACGAAATGCAGGAGCTGTAGAGTTTGTAATACCTGTACTTGAGTCCATATCTGTGAGTTCTTAGATACAGTGACCCACTTCAGTAGATTAAAGTATATCAGTACAGTCGATAAAGAAGTCTCATATTGGTGCTTGGTTAGGCGGGAAAGATGATTGATAGCACTTTGTGGTGGTTGGTACAACTTCGAAGACAATATTGCCTTCGGCTGTCCTGTATCGGATGTCATACATAGTAGGGCATAAACTGAAGTTAGCACTATCGTTATTAACGTACACAAACTAATAGCTAGTATGCAGTCCTAGTAACAGACAGTCGTTCCTCTTCAGGAAAGTGTTTCATAGACCCTCATTTGCCTTTTATTGTTTCTCTTCAATCTCTTCTTGTTAGTGCCACTAACAACCCACCTTTAGCTACGCTTATGCCGCTTGTTCTCAATACCGGTTTTAGCCTAGAAAGATTCGGCAGTGGGGAGACAGCATTGAACCCCTTAGTTTAGCCAGCGTTAGTCTACTAGTCTAGTCTACAGAGCCAGGAGAAATAGCATCATGGATTCTGCAACCCGGATGGGTGGCGATGCTATCTAAGTGGGCTCAACCCGCTATGATGCCTTCCGGAACGAATTCAAATACTCAGATGATCTTGGCAATCGGGCTTTTCAGCTTCCGGATGGATGGAAGAGCTAGTACCAGTGCTTAAATTTCTTCTCATCAGCCAGATTAACCCCCCGCCTCTACCTCTTGTGAAGCAGAAGAAAAACTATTTAATCTTCTGTGTTGCAAGAGCTGGTCACCGTGCGCGTGCAAGGCACTCTGCTGAAATGGAGGCTTCGGAACCGTGAGAAACTGGACCCGAGTTTGAGGGCTGTGCTCATAACTGACTCCTCCGGTTGTTTCATCCGATATTGTTAGCATCTTTGAGTTTCATGGTTTCTCCTGTAACAGCAATCCCATGTTTCAGGCAAATAATCAAGGCTGCTGTCTACGATTGAGTGGGATAAGGCTGTAAAAACGTGGAAGATTTTATTTACAGAGTTTATTCATAAATCGGACCTTAGTTCTATTTAACAGGGGATTCAAGTGAGCACCGCGCATGTCTCTCCGTAGCTGTCATATAATACCCAATGCATGGTTTCTCCTTCAACCACCCACATGCAAAACTAAACACAAACAATCCATCACAGTGTTGGTAGCTTATTAAAATAATGTGTCTTTATTGATCAGAACTATTTATGAGCAATCTCATCATCTTGACTCTTGCGCCGCGTGGTAAGACATCATTGTTACCTTTTTACCCACCTACCCGGTAGCTTAGGTTGGTACCTTGGTTAGTGCGAACCTTGCTTGATCCTGAAGGAAGTGGTGACATGCTGTTCACGGAACGGCCCGCACTTTATATGTCATTTTCTGAAGAGGCGCATGAATATGAGAATCCTTCTTATTTTTGACGGAAAACTAATCCCAAACTGTCCTTTGCCATGATATCCGTTTCAATCTGGCTACAAAACTCGTGTGCTCTTTTAGTGTACCGTGGAACTCCCTAGACCCTTTACTCTGATGGCTGTATACCCAGGTACTCAGTCTTTAACAAACTCAAGATTCCGACGACTCATTCTTCTCATCCGGCTCTTTACCCTTCGACTTCTTTGTCAGTTCAGGCTTGGATACTACCTCTTCTGTTTCAGTATCCAAACCTCGCTTGCCCAATGTCGAGGGCGGAGGCTGCTCCGGTCGAGGCTCTTATAGTCAATATGCTATCCAAATGTCGCTGTGAACGAGAATAACTCACCCTTTCGCAGTCTAGACAGAACTGACTTTTGAAGTTGTGTGGACCCATGGTCAGAAAGCTGTGCTCCGACTTGGGTACCCGGCAGAAGGCGCAAATGATTTTGCCGGTTGCTGGATCATCCATCAAGACTGGGCCTGTTACCAAAACCCCGTCGGGGCCAAAGGCGTACTGCACGCTGCCCGTGATCTGGTTTTCGTCCATTTTCAAAGATATTGTGCGAAGGAGATGTTCTGAGACGAGAGTGGAAAAGAATCTGACATGATGACGTGTTCTTTATCTATCGTCCACTTGCATTTCAGTGAGGGGTTGTTAAGACATGGCGTATCAAAAATGCCTATTGTGTAACCACCTGAAGTTATCCGGGTATCTCGTTCAGCCTTGATAGCCGATAAATAAAACCATGCCGTAATCATCTTCCAATATCTTGTCTCAGTCATGTGATTACAACCTGAGAGTAATAGGCTATTGCCCACAACCATCTCCAGTCTATAACGTCCCAGGTTGGCGGTCGTCGATCATCATTGTGGTACAGAAAGATATTTAGAGCTTGGAAATAATTAATACACATGAGGTGGAGTTCTAAATAGTAGTCGAACAGCCATGTAAGCTATGCCTCAACTCTAATCTTCCTCGTCCTACCAGTTATCCTCTTCATCCTGGCAGACGCACCATCCCATGTCGTCGCATTCATCCAAACACCACTTGGTGGCTTCTGACACCTGATTCTCCCGACGTACAAGAAGTTTGATGTAGGGATTTACATCGAGCTCGAGCGCTTCTTCATCCAATTCAGATACACAAAAAGGGTAATAATCACCAATACTGTGAGGTAAAATATCGAACTCCAGGGTATTAGCAAAGAAAAAGCTGACTAAAAATGCAGATGCACTGCGAGAGGCTACATCTCCCGTGAACTTGGGTGCATTGCCCCAGCTCCCTTCGACATATTCTCCGTCGCAGTCGCGGTAAACAGTTCTGTCATTATTTGCAGAACCTTTGAACCACTTGGCGTTTTTGTCGATGATCCAGAGACGCAGTTGTGGGCGATGTCGTGTCATTGCCTCGAAGAGTAGAGATGCCCAACATCCGCGGGCTGACTGCTCGTTTTTAATTCTGTAATAAGACCCCATCACGTCGCAGTCATCCAACCAGCTCTGGTCAAATTCAAATGCGATGTTGACTAGGCACCTCGACTGGTAATACTCGTGCTTTGGATTTCGAACAAAGGACATCAATGGGTACGGGTCTACAAAGTCAAAGAAAGATATCCCGGGATATGGGCGAATGCAAAAAATGTCCTGAGCCGGGTACAAAAGCACATCCCACTCCTGATTGCCCTCTCTGATTGTAACGGTCGCGGGCTGGGCGGTCGATTCCGCACCATCCCAATCGGCCTTGTAATCTTGCAATTTACGACCCTCATCGATGGCTCGGTTCTGCAACTGAATCCATTTTTCGAAATGTGTGTGTTTTTTAATAATCTCTCTAGACTCTTTGCAGGCCATCCAAAGACCTCCGTCTATCATGTAGGCAGATTTGATGCTTGAGCCAGGCTCAGAAGTCTGAAACCGAATGACTGGAGTCCGAAGTACGTCGTCTGCAGTGAGATCAATGTACTGTAAGCCTCGTTGGAACGGGTCTGATGGGAGACAGACTTCTTCCCAGATTTGCAGTCGCAGTTCGCGAGGAAGTCGAGGGAAAGGGTGAAACGTAGACGAAGCCATGGTGCCAGATGTGACCTGTTAGTTGTGACGGAAATAAGAGGGGCAGCGTAGATGGATGAGGATGTTTCTTCTCAACGTTTGGATTTTGTGGAAATTGGAAAAAGGTCAAAGGTTGGGGAGTCTTCTGTGTCTTTTATATTTTGTGTTGCGGGCCTTTTGCAACCAAAGTTTTCATTAAACCCTTTTCGCAAAACTTTACGTCTTTGAGTCATCATGAATAAACCTTTTGGTGCTTTATTACCATCATAAAGCCAATACTGACTTTTCCGTTACTCTGCAACAGAGACTCATAGAAGGTAAGACACAAAGCAGCAACTTTATTCTCGCACAACACATACAGTATACGCGAGACTACAGAGCGACTCAAATGAGATAAGCTGTATACAATCACTTTGTACACAAGTTTCATTGGAATATTTCAACCTTCCTTCATAAAGAAGTTATAGCACATTGCGACGCAGGCCCCAGACTCACTCACTTGTCTTTCATAAGCCGGTAGGCATAGAATATGTAAAGTACAGCCTGGAAGCTTCTTCTTCTACCTTGCTAGTAACAGCAGACCTATTCTTTTTAGGAAACTTAATTATTAGGAAAACCTTGTTTTGATATTTTGAGTTTTTGATCCAAATAGGTCCTTTATTTAGGATTTTGAGTATATGAGAAAACTAGAACTCCGATTCACAGTTAAAAATGAATAAATAGAATATGCAAAAAGAAACTCCGGTACAGGGAATCGAACCCTGGGCTCCGCGGTACTGATCTCTCAGGTTATGAGAGCGCGAAATGTTAGCCACTACACCATACCGGATGTTGATTGGCTGGTTCATGATCATGACCCTCAAAGCTGCATACATGAACTAAAACATCGAGGAGTTAACCGCCATGAAGTGGTGATATCAGCAGTGACCGGAAAATATCTCTTTAATATGACTAGTCAGAGGTGACATGTGAACAAGAATCCAACAGGCTTGTCCGCTCTTACCTCGGTGTTTACCCAAGTCTGCTTTCATGTTGGTCTGCTTGATGCTCATCCAGCCTTAGTCTACTATATTGATGGCCTCGATTCCGTAATGAATCCCGTTGTAGACTAGTAATACATAATAAAATCCAACACGGCTTAGAAGATGTCGTTAGAGAAACATTAAATTCTTATTTGGCTTCCTCTAACATCACAGGGAGCTTATCTTCCATAACATATGTCACATACTCTTTCCCCACGATTTCTCGAAATCGCATACCTTTACCGGGAGAAAACCTGCGAACCATTTGTGAAATCGCAACTCGTTGTTCAGCAAGAGACAAACTAAATGAATGTAAGCTGTCTAGACAAAGATTGATCACCAGGAGGGGGCAATGCTTACCTCTGTCCAATGCATGATCGGGTGCCTCTAGAGAACGGGTAGAGGTATCCATCAAGCTCCTTGCTGTTTTCCTGGAGCCATCTTCCAGGTCGAAACTTCCATGGCTCTGGGAAAACTTCCTCGTCGTATGTCATGTAAGATATACACGAAGATACAACAGTCTGTATGTTATATAAGCATGAGTCAGACACGATTGTGGCGAATCACTTACATGAGGAGGAAGCCTGACGCCATTTACTTCCAAACCTTCTAGTGGCACGACACGTGGAAGTCGCCCTCTGATGGGGCAAGCTAAACGGAGGCTCTCTTTGACACAGGCTTCTAAAAACGGCAAGCTTTCAAGTTCTCTCAAGCCCGGTCTAGAGTTCACATCCGGCATGATTGTCCTTAGCTCGTCCTGGAGGCGAGCATAATCTTCGGGTTGATGTATTAGGTGCCAGAGCGCGACAGAGACTGTGGTTGCAGTTGTATCCGTGCCTGCTTCATGATTAGCTTTAGCGAACTAAAATGAGTCGTTGACCTATTCATACCAGCGAAGAACATCGTGCTGCTTTCCGCAATAAGCTCATCATCAGTCAGTGACTGGTCTTTCACCTTTAGTAGCGTTTGCATTTCCTTGAAAAGGCCTGGCTGGGTGGCACTGTTTGACTTTCGAGAAGAATTCAGAAGCTCCATTCCGACCTGGAAGTACAAAGATTAGTATGTGCATATCCAAAAACAACTGAAGTTCTTACCCCCTGTAGAAATCTGATTGATTCTGGAAATAACTGCGGGAATACAGTGGCGAGATGTGTTAGAGACTTTCGAAGAATAGGGAAATGTTGTAACTAGAATATGTTAGCAAGTGATGAATGTTTTCAAATAACAGCAAAGCTTACCGCCAGCAAGTCCTTTGGACTCTCATCCAGTACTTGGAAGAGCTTCGGTGTCACGCTTTCGACATAATCGGGAGAAATCGAATTGTTTCCGTAGCAGAAGGATATAATAGACTTGATTGCAAACCTACGCATAACAGGATACAAATCGATAGACTCTCCTTTACGAACACTGACAGCGACCTCTTCCACGAGTGGCGTGATAGTTGCGTGCACAATAGTGTCATGTTGCTCTGTCGAGGCACGTGAAAACGAAGGTGCCATCAGCCTCTTTCGTTTGGAGTGTTCATCGACATTAGAAAAGGTAAACAAGTTCCCATGGTTCGAAGAGAATGCATCATAAAAAGTTGGGTCTTTTAGGAATCGGCTTCCTTGCTTGTTGATCGTCACGTATGCCTCTCGGTCTTTAATCGAGACTTCGTTGGGTCCAATCCGAACCAACGGCCCTATCTAGAGTTAGAGCATGTCAGTGTGGGGTTTCTTGTTCTTCACGTACCATATCGTTTATGCAAAGCTGCCACAGTATTTGCACCATCACCACCTCGTTCGGCCAGATACAGCCAGACACGGCTAACCCTGCATGCTAACGGACCAGGCACCGCAGCAAGTGGGTGGAAGAACAGATTATACAATATTGTCCAAACAAAGTTGAGCAGAATTGGAGTCAGGACGAGAATCAGGATCCCGTACCCCTTCGGTAGTTGAAGGTAGTCTGAAATCATCTTATCGGTTATAACAACAAGATAGATTGCAGATATGCCCCAATATTGTTACAAGACTTGAGTATTATATTTCCACAAAGTCCGGAGATTAGGAACTTGGAGTCTCCAGCCACGATTTTCGGGTCGGGCTTCACATTTTCGGATAAATGGTGTCACCGGGAACTCAACCGGCACCCGGATCCGGGGATGGCTCGGTGTCTAAAGTCACCCGAGGACTGTACATCCGATACTCCGTACGAGATGAATGATTTCGATGGAATTTGCGGCGACAGGAGACAGAAGGAATTAATGTGGTCTATGCATGTGACTAGATAAACAGCAATATCTAGAGTAGCTTGAAGCGACTGAAATAGTCCTCGGTCCCAAACATAAGACAGAACCACAACGTTCTCAGCCGAAAACAAAAATCTCCTACTTCATCACGACTCATATTAAATAATGTCAAATTTTAACGTCATAATCGTTGGTGGTGGACTTGCTGGGCCTCTATTGGCCAGCGGACTACTCCGGAAAGGTGTCAAAGTCAACCTCTACGAGAGACTCGAGGAGGATGCAAAGCGAGATGGATACACTATTCGTGTTGCACAACCCTGCTTACAGGCATTCGAACAATGTCTCGACTCCGAGGCTTTTGGTCAGATCAGACGGAGAATGGGACATTTTGAAGATAACCAGGACACGACACCAATTTGGTACGACTACAAGATGAAACCACTACTCAACATGTCGCGGTTCAGCACAAATTATCATGGTTCGTCGCCAATGGACCGCGTGGTACTCCGCGACACAATCATGCAAACGCCAGTCAAGGAAGGAATTGTTCATCATGGAAAAGCGTTTTCCAGATACGAAATGGTCAAGGCAGAAAGTGAACAAGAGAAAGTTCGTATTTGGTTTCAGGATGGAACCTCGGCAGACGGTGACGTCTTGATAGCAGCGGATGGCAGCCATTCTAGAGTAAGTCTAGTCTCAGAGGTCCAATCTTGCCTGTCGTAGTGGCCGTTTAGATTTCATTGAACAGATCTAACATCGTCTCTAGGTTAACAAGCAAGTCGGCTTGAATCACATTCAACAATTGGACGCCATCTCATTCATCACCAAGGTTAAGTTGTCCAAGGAAATGCTGGCCGCACTCCCAAAGTGTTGCCTCGTTGCCCCGATTCTTACATTCTCTCATCGCAAAACGTATTTTGCTGTAGGCAAGTGGCGCCGTATACAAGCAATTGGCAATGGAACTAACTGTAAAAGCTTATCTCCCCAAGGACCGTCAAGAAGAGGTTAAAGATGACGATGAAGATTTGGACTTTGACAACCAAACTGCTTCCTTCACCTTCAACATGTCCCTGCCAACAGCTGACTGCCCTCCTGATATCCTTGAGCGAGACACAAACGAGATCTGGAAGTTCCTCTCAGAATCTATCCCTGATTGGCATCAAGATTAGTAAGTTCAACTATCACTTATAACAAGATCAGATTACTAACCCTGGTCACAGTCGGGATATCATCGAGGTAGTAAGAGGACAAGAGATTCACACATTCCGACCCCGGGCTGCTGTGAGACCATCTCTTGACTGGCGTAAAAATGTCAGATCACCTCAAGAACCCCTTCGTGGACATCCACGTGTCTGGCTCATGGGTGATGCCATGCACGCTATGATGCCCAATCGTGGAATGGGAGGAAACCAAGCCATGCTTGACGCCAAGGTCATGTTGCCCTTCCTCGAGCGCCTCAACTTCCTTGCAAAGAAAACGGGTTCGGTTTCTGAAGAAGCTATTCGATCAGCTTGCGACGAATTTGAGCGAGAAATGATCCCCCGCTCCTTCGACTGGGTCGAGGCGAGTGGAGGCACAAACCCCATTGTATGTGAACTCAAACGCCCCTTTGTTGAAGTCTTCGACATAGCTAACGCATGATGCAGCCATTTGATACTTATTCTTTCTTTGGGTGGGTTTCAGTATGGTGTCTTATTGTATCATTCCAGATTAAAGACGGGTTCAAGGCGCTGTTCGGAAAGGCTTGATTTGGGTTGCTGGTTGAAAGTCTACGAATACCACTCTACAACAACAGTTGTGGGATGTCATTGGGGCAATTTATTGTATTTGTAAAGTAATTAGACACTATTGACTCAATGTTCGGTAGTAAAACCCTTTTCTGATCAATCTAGTGAAATGACTTTAGCAGACAACCAAATCAGCTAGACTCGCTGGATGGATTGTGCTGTTTCAGAGAAAATGCGGTGAATTGTACAACACACACCACGAAATGCATGGACCATACCACGTATTTTGATCAAACTTTCAATGATATGTGCACAACGGTAATGCAAAAGCCTGTAAGCATGCAACGAAAAGATAACACGACAGAGGCTTTGCCAGACGATTTTCAACACTATACATATTGCTCAGCAACGATGCAGACTTTATCTTCTACATACAAAGTTCAGAGAAGTGAGTTCAGCCTTACATCTAAACTAAGAGCAGATCGTGAAGTTCAAAACAATATATGAATCCTATATATATCAAAAGGAAACTCCAAGAGCCTTCTACTTGAGCATGTACCACGACAAATCCCCGTCGTTCTCCTCTCTAAATGTTAGGCCATTGCCCATAAATTGGAAACGATTCTTAACAGTATACTCAAACTCAAAGTCTTCTGTTCTAAAGTCGTGGAGCATTTCTTGAAAATGAAGCACACTGCCAGGGTACATGGCTGTAACTCTACCATCGACCTTGCCATTCTTGAACCAGGATCTGCAATTCCCTGTCCAGACTGTTCTTTTCAATGACTCTTGGATATAAGAATTGTAATCATCTAGCGCATCCTGCCGCACTTGGATAGACCTAAGAATACATTTTCAGTCTGTATCGTTATTAAGTTCAAAGTGGGAGCTTACTTGATATCTTGTGTAGACATTTTGCGGATTAACCTCGCGATGTAGTCTACCGTGAAAGACATTGCAGCTATAAGGCTTCCGTTTGCCAACGGAGTGTTGGGTCCGTTAATAGTGAAGTAGTTCGGCATGTTGCCAGCAAAAACGCCTAGGTAGGCCTCAGGAGCATCCTTCCATTGCTCTGCCAGCGAAGCACCCTTCTTACCTATGACCTTCCATCCAGGGCGGAAGCTGACCTCGAATCCAGTTGCACAGACAATAATGTCAAAGTCGTGGCTGTTGGACAAAGTAGTGATACCGCGTTCAGTAATCTCCTTGATAGGGTCAAACTCAAGCGTGACGTTGTCTTTTTGTAGGGCTTCCAGATAGTTGTCACCAGGCGACAGCCGGCGGCATCCAACCTCAAAGGTCGGAACAAGCTTGGCGCATAGATAAGGGTCATGGTTAAGACCCTTTCCCATCTTATCCTTGAAAAATTGGAAGGCAGCCACCTGTTCAGGGCTATCCTTAACCAATACCCGGAAAAGCTTGTTCATCGAATTTTCAATGCCTTTTCTTAGCTCTCGCAACTTTTCAGGCTGATCCTTGAAGGCCTGAATCTCTTTATCCGTGTAGGTAAAGTTCTTGCCCTCGGGCGTAAACTCAGCCACGAAAGTGCTTGAGACCCAAAGAGGACTCCGAACAAGGTTGACAATCTTGGCTGCTGTGCGCTGCATCTCGGGAAGTAGTTGGACTGCTGAAGATCCATTGCCAATGATACCGACTGTCTTGCCTGACCAATCCAAGCTTGTGTCCCAGTCGGCGGTGTGCATGAGAGTTCCCTTGAAGTTGTTGAGACCAGTGATGGTTGGCCAATTCCACTTGCTGAGGAAACCAGTCGCGTTGATTAATATGTCGGCTTCGTCTTTGATAAGGGCGGACCCATTCTGTTGCCGAATTTCGAGGTGCCACTTGCCAGCTTCATCATCCCAGATCGACGAAACCAGCTCAGAGTTGAACTCAACCGGTTTGGCTAGTCCATACTTGTCTGATGTCTTCTTGATGTATCTCCAAATTTCAGGACCCGAGGCGTAGAAGCAACTCCATGACGGATTGGGCTCGAAAGGGAATGTGTAGATGTGTGCAGGGACGTCGCATGCGACTCCAGGATACTTGTTGACGAACCAAGTTCCCCCCACATCGGCATTCTTTTCATAGATCTTGAGATCCATAAATCGATCCAGGGGTTGATCTCCATACTTGTATTGATACGATAGCATCAGTCCAGCGTATCCAGCACCGACGCAAACGACCTTGAGCTTCCGTGGTCTCCCGAGGGGGCAGTTCTTCGCGGGGACCCAATTGGACGAGGTGTGTCCATTGACACCATTGATACCGTTCGATTCCGACATATTCGCGGTGTTTAAAAATGCTTTATTATGAGAGGCAATAGAACAGCAGATAAATATGCTTACATGCGCTGTTTGTAGTCAGATAAATAGTGTTTCATGAGACTATCAACTACCTCAATACAGAAAGTCACATGCCCTTAAACTTCCGGCAACTAAATCAGACCACAACTACAGAGTAGACATCAATTCCGATACAATAAATCTGTCTATGTTTCTTGCAAAGGTCTAGTTGACAAGTCTATCGGGGCCGTTCCGTGGTCTTGCATCGGAAGTAAGCCCCGGCCCGGGAGCACCCCGCATCCGGTCGGTAAGGAGGCTTAACTGTCCGGGCCTCGACGATATCCACCCTGACAGCATTCGAGTCACACCCCAGAATGGAAAGGAGATACTGATTAGAAGTGTTAGTGGTAGTGGCATTGAACAGGATAAATAAGAAAATCGATAGTTGGCCAGAGTGAGCTGAATCTTTCTCCCCCACACTATCATTATTGCGAATTCACGTCTATCGTTACTACAGGACCAGGTTCAGAGTAACCATACTACCCACCAGATCAAAACCTTATCTATGTCTGCCAAACCTACTTTGGAGTTCTTCGGTATGTATACGAACAAACGAATCAGGCCTTGCGAGGTATTTGTTTTACTAATCCGACCTGCTATGCAGGAACAACCACTTTTAGACTCAAGTGGAATGGTCTGACCATTTTCCATGACACTTGGCTCAAGAAGCCAGCTGGTCTGCATCGCTACCTCGACCTTGACGATGTAACTGAGGTTGACTACATCGTTATCTCTCATGCCCACTTTGACCAGTGAGTTTAAATCTTGACCTTGAGATCACACGTCAATGCTGATCATACTTTAGTCTCCCAGGTGCAGATCAACTAGCTCTGCGAACCGGTGCAACAGTGATTGCGAATTGTGAAGCCATCAACCGCCTCCGAGATGCCGGTGTGCCCGAAACACAGTTGATTCCTGTCAGTGGAGGAGAAAGAGTGCCTCTATTTACCAAAGACATTCTCAACAAAGCCGTTGAAGGAACCATCGATCGGGCCCCAGCACCTCCAACGGCGCCTCACAGACCCCATGTCAAGTATGCAACAATGGCAGTCCATGTCTGGCCATCGCTACATTCGCTCCTACCTGGCGTGACCCCACATGATCTACCCGCTCACTTCGACACTGATCAGTCGTACACTGGCGAAACTACCCCATATGATTGTTCCTTGGACATTACCCGGCTTATGCAGTACGGCCTCTTCAGGATGAAAGAGATTGCTACTGATGATCAAATGGACGACGGCACTCGCGCCTTTGCGGACTACGTGCAGGATCGTAAAACGCATGTAATGTCGCATTGTGATGGTGGTCAGCTCATGTACAACTTTGTTGCTGGAGACAGGGCGATATTGTTCAACACTCACCTTGGTGTCTACGAGGGTATCGCAAGTTGTGTTACACCAAAGCCTACTGTTGCCATTCTTGGCGCTGGTGGACGAGCAAACCTCAACGGAAGGCCATTCCAAGGCTCAGCAGCTGAGTTCCTTGTCAAACAAACGAAGTGGCTCGGAGAACCTAAGAATGTCTTTTTCTGTTTACATGATGTGAAGTGAGTTTACCTTCTCGATGTTACTTTGAAAGTGGTGTGACTAACTATTCCAGTATCATTAAACCTTACACTGTTGATATCACTGGGGCGAAGAAGTTGATAGAACAGGAGACGCCTGGCAAGGCTATCGATACCCAGCCTGGGGAGATTTACATGTTGGATCTATAGGTCTTAGTATGTGCTTAGATTTATGTGTATGACAGTGGTATCTCATGAATATAGCCACAAAGCCTTTCCTTCTTTCACTTGTAGTAAAGAATACTAAGGCGTTGGTCTTTGCGTACTTGATTTCATGCTTATTATAAAGAGTAGTGTTGCAACTAAAATTCTTGTAAGAATGGAAAACTGGTTCACATGATTCTTCTATGAATTCCCTCCCTCTTAAAATGCACCTAGAACCAGCCTAGACTTGAGAACAAGGTATCCGTGTTTAGCATATCCCCAAAATCAGACATATCAGTTAACTGCGACCCTATGAGAAAGTCTAATGACAGATCAGATGAACTTCCACCACTGATGTCTGTCTCGGTTCCTAACGTAGAGCCCTCTGTCAAGCAGTCTGTCGATGATGAACAGACGGGGCTTTGAAACAGAGACTCGTCAGCGTCAACAGCTAACCATCCATTCTTCTTTCCACCTGTTGTGTTCGGCAATTGTGTTTCGCTCAAGCAACCAAACAGGTCAGAAACCAAATGGCTTTTTTGTTCAACGATTCGACTGTTTCGTTGCTCAATGTACTCGCTACAAACAGATTGTAGCTGTTCCACGACTTGACGGTAATATCTGGCAATACCGTCATGTAATTCAAACTTTTGTAGCAATTTATCTGCTATTTTCAAATTCGCCCTCAAGGGAAAGACTCGGTCGAGGTCTGCAAATGTGGCAAGGCCGAGTGTCAGAGCAGCTGTCATGGTCGCGTGAACAGCGAATGGTAATCGCTTCGGCAAGTCTGTCCTTGTTAAAAGCCCTTCAAGTAAACAAATGCTTCGGAGAGCTGAGTCTACTGAGGCGTAAACAAGGGCAGTGTCAGAGACTGAGCCTGGCGTTGTGGAATCGTGCTCACCGTTGGGTCCGGCGCGTAGGATCTGAGATTTCACCCGTTCTAGAAGGACAGGCCGTGTCAACAACATAATCGACCAGTAGTATGACTCCTTAATTTCGTCAAGTCGCATGTTCGGCTCACGGTCGTATTTTTCAATCAGGTCTGCGGAGTCGATTCCATCAGCCTCCAAGCCACGAGCCATTCGTTTCGCCCATAAGCGATGCTCCTGTGTCATGTTTGCAATGAAGTTTCTTGAAATAGTAGTTGTTCCATGAAGCTCTTTCAAGACATTATCAATAATAGCTGTTATGTCGATGGCCGAAGAATATCCCTGTTCCGTCTTGGTGTTGCGCGTCTCGGTTGTGCATACAGGCCGGCCCAGAGAGCCGCTGATGAAGATATCCATCATTCGCAATGCTTTCCACAGCCGGTCGCGAAAAGCGAAGCTATCGCGGCTCATGAGTGGTGAGTGATTAGGTTGATGAAAGCCCATGCCGCATGCTCCACGGCATGCAACTGCGATAGAGTGATATGCGGCATCTCGTCTCCCCGTGTTGAGATGGTAGAAAAAGATCCAGGAGTGACACAAAATGGACTTGACATCGGGCCGGTCGGTGGAAACCATCTTGACCAGATATGTCGCGTAAGAGAAATATGCATCAGCGACTTCAGTCTGATCTCCTGGACATTGAAGTGCACCGTTTGCGAGAACCAAGTAGCCCAAGGCTGTCGAAAGGTCCGGAGGTTGGTCGGAATGGTCAAGCCACTGCAAAATCTCGGCTTCAAGCGTGGCATGATCGTAAACGCCCAGCAAACCAGTTGTTGCTCGCATAGCCCATTTGACAAAGTATTTGGCTTCGGCGATGCTTGGTTTGGGTGGGGGATCCGAGATTGTGGCCAAAGATGCGTATGATGGAGCAGTGGTATTAGGATCGATGTGGTATTCTATAGGCTGGTCGACAAATGGACAAGATCCAAGGGTTTGTGCGACAAGATGACGGATCTGTTGAATAAAAGTTTCATTTGCCGAGTCTCCAAAAAATAGCAGGCCTCCGCTCTCGTCATATACCAGACTACCAACATTGGAGAATGGGCTACCTAAGTAGTCGCTAGGCTCGCAGTTCACAATCTGTGCCTGAGGAGTTTTGGGCATAATCGATTTCAGTTCTGTTGTCCGCATGCGGAAGTTCGGGCGAGGAGTCGTCGTCACCCGAGGTCCTGAATAGTGGCATTCTGCGGCTGGTTGTCTTGCTGAGCATCTTCGGCAAGGGGTGTTGCCATCGCAACGTTCTTTGCGGCGTTTGCAGTTGTCGCAAGCCATAACGCAACGACGCCGCATGGCATCGCTGACCTTTTTCGTAGGCATTTTGGAACTTTGCTCTGGCAGCTCGGTAGTTACGTGGTTGAGAGATACAACGTCACTCGGTAGAAGAAGGTCAGGGACAGAGATACGAGTACTTATTGTCTGTCGGGAGTGGGGTCGAAGTGAATCATGGTAATAAATAGTAACCACCATGGAAGAAACCCTACCGATAACATGCCGATCAAAAATACGGGGAAGATGGACTAAGCAACGCCTCGTTGGCTAGTTTGTCTAGTGACTGAGTGCCTCAGAATGGTATGTGCACCTCTCGTAAATGCATGAACGAAGCAATGCTCTCTAACGTTCCATGTGGTGGCATCAGTGATACTCAGGGACTGTGATATTCCAACCCTGTATCTCTTTCGTCATGTTTCATATACCTACGAATAATTTCTTCTTCTACCTTGCTAGCAACATACGTATTCTTTTGAGGAAAGTTACTTAGAAAACCTTATTTTAATATTTTAAGTTTTTAATCCAGATGGATCCTTTTATTGAGAATTTTAAGTATATCGAGAAGACTAGGGCTCCGGCTCACAGTTAAAATATAAATAAAATACCTACGAATAATATCCCGAACATATCCTTTTAATCTGACTTTATGAGAATGATCTTACATTCATCTGAAGCAACTAGCGTTGAGTCTAGAACTCTAGATAGGGGATGTAACGTGCTAACTGGGCCTCGTCATCGGAGTTTTGAGAAATCACGGACTCCGACAGAGCCAATCTCCAGTTTTATTTACGTGGCAGAGATGCCCAATCCATATTTAACTGCCAATAGGAACCCAGCCAGTGGCTCTTCATGTCTAGCGAAATTACCAATATCTATGTGTTGAGATCCCTTGACTTAGATCGTCTTGTCACGAATTTACGATTTACGGCAGGCAATACTAACAGTTCAACGAATAACGAGATCTAAAATACAAATCCATCTATGTTTATTGCCTACCTGTCTTCATAAACTTGTGTACAAACTCTGTCTTTGTCTTGTCAACTGTCTGGTTATGTGCAATTGCCGGCAGCTACCCACACAAAACCCTAGTCAGTAACTGCTTGGCGACAGCGTATCATTACATGGATATTGACCGGCTCTGCCGGCGAGACAACAGTCTGTGCTAATGAGAGAAGGACTGTTGAAGAGAGCCCAGCTCCATGAGCATCTGTAGGGTAGGGTCATGTAATTGTTCAAGACATGATTTTAACTGACAAACGAGCATCGCTGAGACAAATATGACCTTCTGTTCTCAGTATGTTTTTACCTGCTCTTTCGAAAGCTGAGACATCATTGCAGTTGTTGATTTTCTTGTTGTTGTTGGCCCATGTCACGGCATTGTCTCGGTCAGTTCTTCAATCGCGATGATTCTGAATTGGTTGACAACTAACAACCCAATAAACAAGTGTTGTCGCGATGTGTGACTGGAACGCAAGAAACGGGTTAGCAGTCGGGTTAAATATGTCGACTCTTATAGTATCTACTGGGTCCTAATATTGACCATTACCGACTGCCGACAACGGAATGAGGGCTTGCTGAAGATGCCGGAGAGTTCTGGTCCAGGAAGCCGGCATCCGAAGAATCGTGAACAAGACCCGGGTGGATCTAATCGACTCTCCGGGACATCGTGATGGAAAATGATCCAGTGTCGTATTACATTCGGTATCCGAAGAGATGTCTATCACGATACAACGACAGATTCCATAGGAGTGAGTATCGACGATAGATTTTGTTTATAAGATGGGTTCCCCGACACTAAATAACGTTCCCCCAACACACATTTCCTGTCTTCCTATCTTTGTTGCAATAGCTTCCGTCTAGTTTCCTGTACATCAGAGCAACAAAAATGGATTCGTCGACATTTCCAGACATTGCCCAGATCCGCGCCATGATTGATAACAGCCAAAGGCCGGAGATCACTTGGGGTATTCTTATTTCAACAGTGGTATATCTTGTATATCTGTTAGTTGACAGAGTATACAAGCTCTACCTGCACCCTCTAGCCAAATTCCCGGGTCCACCAGAGGCCTGCCTGTCCAAAGGATGGCTGCTTCGGGTTTCCGAGGAGGGTAATCCTGAGCGTGTCTTTGAGGAATTGCACGAGAAATACAGTCAGTCCTGTCTTTGAAGCCCCATGTGCCCTCACCTCAATCCACTAACCGCAAGGCGACTAGAATCGAAAGCAATCAGAATAGCACCAAATGAGCTACATATCGACGATGTCAAGATGTACAAGGAGATTTACAACCAGACCACGACTTATACCAAGCCACCAGACTTCTATGCCGGATTTGGAATACCGCATGCTGTTTTTGCCGAACATGATCCCAATCTCCACAAACAACGACGACGACGCCTGAACCCATACTTCTCTCGAAGGGCAATAGGAGGGCTAGACAATTTACTCAAGGATAAGGTCGAACAACTTGGAAACCGCATCGATAGCCAGAATGGTCCTTACAACATCTACAACGCTGTACGATGCACAACTGTTGACATCATCTCTCACTACTGTACTGGAAAGCCTCTTGGTCAACTCGAAAAGAGTGACGAAAACTTCAACGGTGATTTCCTGGATGCGTTCGATGCCGTTTCTGCCTCTCTCTGGACGTTCATGTATCGACCTGTCCTTCGAAGCGTCATGTTGGGAATTCCCTCCGGCATTGCTAACATCGTTAGTAGAGAGGCCCGACTGATGATGAAATTCAACGGCGAATGTTATAGAGAGGCGCTCAGCTTCAAAAGGAATCCACCCAAGACTTCCCACGGTACCGTTTTGAGCAGTCTGGTTGATCTTGATGAAAAGGATATGGGAAACGAGACAGCCGACTTGCTCGTTGCGGGATCGGATACCACAGCGTACACAACGGCAGCAGCTGTTGTGCAAATCTGCCAGAACAGCCAGGTCAAGAAGAAGCTCGTGGAAAGTCTGAAGACAGAAATTCCTGACGTCAAGAATTTGCCTTCACTATTAAGGTTGGAACAAATCGAGTACCTCAACGCTACCGTCCGCGAAGCCTTACGATTCGCCATTGCGGCTCCCGGAAGGTTGCCGCGCGTCGTTCCTCGGGATAGCAAACCTCTTGTTGTCGACGACCGAGTCATCCCTGCAGGTAGCATCGTTGGCATGTCGGCGTACACTATGAATTTCAGCAAGGAGCTCTGGGGTAAGGATGCTGCAGAGTTTAACCCAGATCGGTGGTTGGGCGAAGATGGAAAGAGTCTGGACACCAACATGTGTTCGTTCTCAAAGGGTCTTCGAAGTTGCCTTGGTCAGAATCTGGCGTTCGCAGGGATGCATTACATCCTGGCATATCTCTTCGCTAAGTACGATATGGAACTGGTTGACAAGTCGGAAAACATCGAGGTACGCGATCGATTTACAACTCATGTCATGAACCATGCCATCATGGTAGACATGAAGAAGCACAAGGTTTAGAAGGGCGTGAAGTAGTGGCAGGACCTGATATAGCCTGACGATCAGATGTTCGGATTTTAATGCTGTTCTTTTGTTCAATGGAGGCATAACATATCAAACCTTGTACCTATTCCTTTTTGATATTAGTTCTTGAATTCATTATACGCAGTATTGTTTCTGTTTCTACCTCATTTGTAGATATTGCCTTTAAAGGTCGAAAATATGATGATTTCGACGTAGAGTGAAGTGCTCCCTCCCGGCGAATAATGTACGCTTGTTCAAAATTGAGTCGAATTAGACCACAAATCTCTCCCAATCAATGGGACTCTCAAGTGAGGTGTATGAGCTAGTACATGTAATGAAACATCTTGCCAAGGAGGCGGGTCCAAAGACGCAAATGAAGCGATTAACGAAGCCTCCAATGCCAGGCTTGATTCACCTATATACCCAGTCTGTGAAGCTATTAAACTTATGAAGCACTAATGATTCAAGTGTAGCAAGACTCTCTGTATCACACCCTGTTCGGCCATAATCACTGACTAAGTCCCGAAACAGCGACATTGATAAACAGCAGTGATGGCGGAAGATATTCTATATAGATAAACTCCATCCCCGTTGAATGAGAAATCATACCAGCTCTACCGACATCAGATAATACGCCACTTATCACACAAACCAAATCCGTTCACTCAGAGCAGCCATCCAACATACCTCAAACAGACAAAGATTATCAAAATGTGCACACATACAGATGTGTCCGTCAAGTGCCAGCGTTGCACATCTGTACTCAGAAAATATATTAAAGTGGAATCATGTCTATATCAGGACAGACCGAATCACAAGGTCCTGATGAGAATAGGTGAGGAGAAAAGCGACAAGGTGTGCTCTCCATGCTACCGTAATTCGAAGGAGGAAGACAGGGGACTCCTAAAGGAGTATCAAGGCGAACTAAACAAAGGACCGAAGACGGGTACGAATCGGTGAGCAGAACAATGATTCAATTGCCAATCGTGTGCCATAGGTAGGGTGAAATAGAAGCAACTGTGGCTTAAAAGCAGGTACAATAGATGATAGACCAGACAGAGCAGCTAATAGATAATCAATTCGGGAGGGAAACATTTCAACGAGGGATAAACTACTCAATTAAGAGGCGTACGGACTGCCATTCAGTGACATGTATCCGCATATTTGAAGTGATCTAGGCTTGATGATATGTGTGTCTATCCAACATGCGATCCTACACCTTTCGTAGTTTCACTCTAACTGGCATCCCCTTGCTCGGATGAGCTGTAAGCTCACCAGGCATATGTGCCTGGAGGTATCCATACAACTTATCTGCGTCATCCTTGTACGCAGGAATAATCTCCAAATCCCTGACCGTCATAGCAAGAAGTAACCTTAACTCTGTAAGAGCAAGCTCCTGTCCAATGCAACCCCGGGGACCCAGCTCAAACGGGCGGTAAGCAGTTCGATGAAAGTCTTGCTCCAACCAGCGCTCTGGCATGAACTTGTCAGGGTTGGACCAGAATATTGGATTACGATGGATGGCTTTGCTTGCTGAAAAAAGAATGAAACCATCTGTGGGAAGCTGCTGTCCTGTTTCAGGGTGCCGGAGGAAGAATGTGGGAGAGCCTTCTCTACACGAGCCAATTGGTGGCTCAAGGCGGACGGTTTCCTTGATGATTGCTGTGGTATAAACGAGTTGGTTTAAAATGGTAGGTGACTCGGAGATGATTGATGTTGCAGAGTTTGGATCAGGACCTAAGATAATCAGATAAAGATAAAGTTTTTCCTAATATTTATACTTTATAAAAGGCATTATAAC
>LXHY01000302.1:0-29474 GCA_002093855.1 Fusarium praegraminearum | reverse complement strand
GGGTTTCGTAGGTTGGAGAGGTCTTGAAGAGACCGATGGACGCCCTCCTGGTCCCCCTTCCAGCGCCTTGCAGAAGGTCTGCAGTGGTGCTGGGCTACTGGGGCAGGGCACTTTAAAGTGCTGTTGAGTGGGGCGGTCGCAGCCGGCTCTTCACTATGTGAGGGCCGCGACCTTGTCCAGGGTCGGGATCGCCTCCACAGCCGGGCCCACCCTACCTTGTTCATGAAATGCCGATCTCAAGCACGATACGGCAAGTACGATACAGTATTCCCTACAGTAGGGAGGAACGGCATGGCTCCAGTTGCAAGCCCTGATTCCTGCGGTGAACGGACACGAGAGATGGAAGCTTCCTTGCGAACTCAAGATAGCCCATCAACACAACGTGACACGAATTGCTGTTGCATTTTACTGAGCCTAACTGAGACCTAAACTCATTCGAATTTCCCCGATCCTCCGTCTAGAGTAGACAAGACACCCGGTCATACTACCTGACTACTGTACGTACATGTTGTAGAGACCACATCTACGAGAGCCCAGAATCGCACGCTAAGTTAGCTCTGGCGCCCCAAAGCTCATCAGCATCAGCATTCATGGGAGGCGGCCCCATTCTTAGGTAGGTGCCTACCTACTTACCAGTCGAACCTGTCCTCGGGGTTCCGGAAAACTTGACTTTACTGGCCCAAGAGACGAAATAATTTAGTCACTTTATGGCATCTCAAGACCTGCTCTTGGGCTATCTATTTCCTGTGCCCTGAGCTTATGTATGTCTCATGTTTTCTACTACCCCTGGCCTGTTCATTGGCACACAGCCCAGCAGAGCACGCACTGCTCCTGCAGCACGGGACAACACCAGCCTTAAGTGAAAATGAGCACAAGCCAAGGCCGGACAGAACACTTGCATGCTCAAAGCCGAAGGTGGTCGGACAATGCTCGAGGGTTGATACTCTGTGTTCAAATTAGGCCAGTTACTCAAACGCTTGTGCCCAAGTTCAATGCACATGCAGTATACAAAATACCGATTTAGACACAAGAATAGGGCGGTCTGGCCTTGTCTAACTACTATCCTAGGCACCGTGGAGACAGGGCCATCCCATGGGAATGGATATTATCGATCCCCGCAACCAGGGCATACCAGTAAACGAACGAATCCTGCTCTTATCGGATTCTATTTACCCGTCTCATCCGTTCGACGACGTTGGATTCGTGAGAGTTGCCCAATTACATGCGGCGTTCTCCTCATGGCTCTCTTCTCTCTCGCGCCCGTTATCGAATGGGATTTCAAACAGAAAACCCAAAATCCATCATGAGGTTTATGAAGTGACCATTGCGGCATAGCGCATGACAAAAAAATACCCTATTCCTCTCACCAGCAACCAGCTTTTGCCTGTTTGCCCTATCAAAAGATGAAGTGCCTGTCATCTGCTCGGAACTAAAAGGCACAACGAGACTAGAAAGGGAACTTACAGACAGGGCAGCACCTTACCGATACCCAACCAGACCAGACTTTGAGGTTGTTGTTTTGCACCATATAATGAATGTTGGGCTTTCAATTTATTCTAGTATCACCGCCTCACCAACGTGTCTCTGTCAGTGCGTTGGATCGTGTGATGCTGGCAAGGATCCGCTGAGAAGCTTTGTTACAGTGCAGCATGTAGCACATACACCATTTGGCTTGATGTGGTTGCAGTTACACTCGCATCTCCATCTGGCCCTGTACCAAGCGTATTAAGTACCCACCCGTCGATGCACGACACAGGAGATCGTGGGAGCCGACGAATAAGGCGAGCGGGCTTCCAGGCACGCAGACACATTTGCGTTTTAACGTTGAAGAAAGCAAAACATATATGGGCTAGTCATAAGAGAAAATCGATCCATACAACATGGGGTTTCACACGTTGTGCTAAGCTAGCTCGTTTATTATCCTTCAATGGGTATTTGCATTCTGTCCAGGACCTTGCTGCAGTACGCATGCAGCAACAACTTGACCAACCAGCCCACTGTCACTGTAACTACAACCAAAATTCTTACTGTGCCCATCCTATCACACTCTGAGGTGCGAAGCTGACAGCTCGGCGACAACGTTGCGATGTGTGGCACAATGCACAAATTCTTCCGACGAATGCATTCTGAACAGTTAGCTGCATACTTCTGTCTATTTGTGGTGATGCAGGGCGGTCTAGAATTGATTCCAGAGACATCTAGACCTATTCACCAGATCCAGTACGGAGCATCAATTTGGCGAAAAGGTTCCTGTGTAGTAGTTTGACTACACAGCTAGCATCCATCGATGTAGAGATCACAAACCTCAAATCTACATACTATCACTGGTACAGTACAGTATCTAGTTCGACTCACCCCATCCATGGTGGCATATTTACGTTTGACCTTATATAGGGCTAGTTTTGCTCAAGTTTACTGCTCCAAGCTGTCCTGGCTCCTCAATCCTCAGCAGCCGCTTCAAGCGTCAGCACTTTCATCTTCTGTTGTTTCAAATGACTCTTTTTTCTCCAACCCACCGGGTTTTGCTAGGGTCCAATTCAGAGAGGCCCCATCCCATGGCGTCTAAGCCCGCCTTGCAGATCATCTCCAATTCTAATCGGCGCTTTTCCGGATCCTGCAAAAGTCTCCTTAACGTCATATTTCTTGAGAATCTCAGGACAAGATCTTGGTTGATCCCTGCATTTTGGCCCTTGGCTTCGGAAAAAAGTCCACTTCATGATTGGAAGCCAAGACGTCGTCGGAAGGTGAACCTCTACCATCGAGCATCGCATCAATGAAGTCATACTTGATCGACGAAAAATCAAGAAACAAGAATCAGGGGTCCAAGGCATTGATTCGCCGACAAAGTTTCCCATCCTCTCATTGAACAACAACTATGCGATTCTCTTTAGCTAACTATCGTGAATTATCCTTCATTTTCCCGCAAGTTGAGCAAGTCCACCACTGCTTTTGCATTTCCGTCCCACAATAGCTACACTCCCATACTTGAGGTCCTGAAGATGCGGTCCCTTGTGTTGCACTCGGTGGTTTCGATTTCTGCGATGTCATAGCAGAGGGTCTTCGCCGATCTCGTGGCGGACTCTGTGTCAAGTCAACAACAGCAGGTTGTCTCTCAGAAACCGGCGATCTGGATCGGCGGTTATCTTTAACCGCTTGTGTCCCTGGCCTTGCGGACCGCTCCATCCCACAAGCGTCGCAGCAGAGGTAATTGCCAGGGTTGCGCAGAGTACAAGTGTCGCAAGTCCAACTCGAAGGCTCTCTTGGCCTTTCTAAACTACGACTAGGTCTCCCATTTGGAATTACTGATCCACCACCGTTCCCAGTAGGGTTGTCGGCTGTGGGCGGGATATAAGAGCTGCCGTATTTGACTGATTTGTCTTCCTGCACCAGTTCCCACAGTGCTTGGGCAATGGCCGCATCATTAGCCTCGTCTTCTTCGGCCTGCGTTCGAAAACCGTTATTTGTAGCAGAATCAGAGATGTTCTGAATCTGGGTTTCGCTCAGGTTACCCGTGCCACAACCCTTGAGGGTGCTGCTTCGCCGCTCGGCAGCATCAGCAATAACCCTTCGAATGTCTTCGCCTGGACGCGGGGCGGATCCCCCCAGACGCTTGCCCGACCCAGCGCCGGGACGAGATCGACGTTTTTCTGCAGCTTCTCTGGCCAGTCTACGAGCCTCGAGTGGTGGCATCCTCGACCCTCCGAGGCGTCGTCCCTCAGAGAGGAAGCCCTCACCGGTGTAGCCCTTGAGAACGAGACCTTCATGTTCGTCTCGAAGCTGGTCCCAAAGAGCGTGGAACTTGGCATCGTGGGGACCATGAACAATGTGAGACAACTCATGGAGCATAGTATCTACAATATCTTCGATGGGCATAAACTGGTTGCGATCTCCAGCATGCCGCAAACGAATACATATCTTGGCTCCTCGATTTACATTAAGACCTATTGATGGCGTTTAACATGATAGTCACTAGAAAGATTCGCCATAAAACCTACCAAGAAGATTGTGTTGCTGAGGATAGAATTCGGCCAACTGTCGAACTTTCCAGTTACGCGCTCGCATAATGGGCTTCACGATGGAAGCCACCTTTTTCAAAGTTTGCAATGCTTCGCTTGCCCTGGGAAACTTGGCCAAGTGACTATACGACAAAACAAGGGCATCGTGTTCGGACATGGTATTGTTAGTGTCTCTGCTGATAAAACGTGGGGTGGTTCACGATAGTTTAGGTTGTAGTAGCCGTGTCAGGGTAGGTAGGTTATGTCAAGGGTCTAGGTTGCGAAGATGACGTCGTCAACCAAAATCCCCGATGCGGGCTTCTTGTTGGATACTGTTAAAGAAACATGACCATCGGTTTTCTCACCATTAATCTACTTCAAAGGCAGGCAGGTGCCTGGGTTGGGCTTTGTTGCCCCTGAGGCAAATGCATGCAGGCAGTTGCTCAGTGCTGATGCTGACGCAAGGAACCTGGAATCTTCGATTCGCGAAATGACTAATCAGCGTTGCTACAGGGTAACATCAATACACTGAATACTCATTACTTGTCAGTGACTGAGTCTTGGGATGACAGGCTGACTCGCTGACCTCAAAGTCAGTAATCGTTGATATGCATATTTGTAGCTGTCTTGTGATTCACAATAGTACTGATGAAATATATCGCAATGTTGCAGTGTTACTCGGGCTTTCGAGCTATGGCTCTCAGCCTGACATAGGATATCATCTCCCCTCCACCAGGATTGCGACACACTTCCCTCAGTATATTCGAACATTCTTGCGCTGCCTCCTCTCTCTCTTTCTCATCGGTCACTGCATCGAGTAACTGACTTCCCATCAGCCTGACCCAACCTTCAACGCCACCCTTGTCAGCAGGTGTTGGTCGCCACTCGCGCTCTGCCCGTTCAACCTTGAAACCCGCTGCTTCAAGGGCACTCGTGATCCATGTTTCATCTGGAAAGAACCAGGGGTCGGCAGCCAGAGCCTTTTCCAAACCCACTCGGCGAGCTACAGAACTTAGAATCGCCGCCCGCATTTCAGAAACGTTGCCCAGGCCGCCCATCTCAAAGGCGAATGTGCCGCCGGGGGCCAGCGAAGCATATACTCCGTCAAAGAACTGGGCGCGCGCCTCTTCCGGGCGCATGATCCAGTGCATAGCTGCGTTGGAAAAGGCTTTGTTGAAAGTACCTTTCTGAAGTTCCGGCTTTGAGATGAGCTGAGTAGCATCCAAGACTACAGAAAGAACCAACAGGTCAGCCATGAACACAGACATTCACCTTGGGAACATTACCTTCAAAGGTCGAGTTCTTGTGGTCTTTGCACAATTCCTGAGCAGCCTCAATCATGGACGCTGAACTGTCAATTCCATGCATTGACCCTGTCCCCTGCGAAAGGATCTTGGCAAACTCGGCATTCAATATGCCATCTAGACAATCAGCTCAACTGTGCCGCAATCATGGCTTTTGGGCCGGGCGACATACCACCACATCCTATATCAAGGAGAACGTCATCCTTTTGTAAGTCTAACCAAGAGACGACTTTTGTTGCAAGTTTGGGTACAAAAGAAGCTGAGTGTTGGTACGCCTAGACTCTGTGTAAGTGTCGAGCAGTATCTGAGGAGCAAGGGTGACAAACGTTGGTAGACCATCTATCTTTCTGTTCGGCCATGACTGCTACTGAGTATTTAATAAGTGAGACTAACTTGTTAGTTTTAGAAATAATGACGGATTTGTCGCTTATTTATATCTGACATTGCGTCTCTGGAAATACCGTGAGGAGAAGCTTCAAGCTGGGTTCATCGCCGAGATCGGAGCTCGCGGTAACGTCCTGCCATGGGCATGCGCCAGTAACGTGAATGAATGAGGATGAAATAACCAATTGGGCCAACTGATTATATGAAGAGCCAACAGAAAAAGGTAATTGATTACCATTTGTACAATACTTTTCACGTCCGGTCATTCGTCAACATAATATTTGGTATGGCTACTAAACCAACAGGGAAGTGTAGCTTATGCGACTGTACTCGGCCCAACAGATTCAGTACACAACTATGGATACCAGATATGTAGGCAAGTAAATATAAATAGAAACAGGAAATGAAGAGCTGTCGTGGCTTTCGATCTGTCATGAAGTCTTCACGCCAGTTATGTTTCTTGTGCATCAAGCGGTAGGTACCTCGTGATGTTGAACCTTGCCAGCATCTGCTTTTCCACAGCCTGATCTCGTTAGGTTACCGCAACTCCCTGAACTACTGCACTGCTAATAACGCCAGCCTGATGAAAGCAGAATCCTAATTCGACAGAGAAAGCCTCGTTATGGAAAAAAAACATGAAGGGTGTTCAGCTGGTAAGGATCTTGTCAAGTTAGTACTGATATATGCATATTTGCCTGCAGCAACAAACCAGGCTGTGGCTTAGTATCGCTTATTGCGCTTTGTTTTCTTTGAAAAATGCATTGACCAAGACGCTATAGAATGCAGAGCCTGATCCCACTCGTGTTTATATGGTCCTCTGTCTTTACTAAAAGCTGGAGTACACCCCAAGTGAATCTGAGCCTTTCTCACTCTTACAAACCCCGAATCCACTCACCGAAACGATGGCCGAGAGTGTGCAGACACATCCTGCTAGTCCTCCCGGACTTCACCATGCTGCTCCAATGGTGACCGCATTGGCAACGATGGACGAGCGAGATGTAATTTATGGCAGACAAAACAGTGAAACTTGTGGTTTCTTCAGGTTCCTAACGCCGCCAGGTAGGACTCACTTGGAATATTCTTATACAATTTTACTATAAGAAACCTACAATAAGCTAATGTGTCTTATCATTTAGATTGGATAGAATGGTGTGATTCAGTGTCGTTAGAAGAACCAAAATGCGTTACCACAAACGACAATTTCGGATGTTCTGGTGCCGTCTGGACAGATTGTGTCCCTTCAAGTAAGGACTGTGATCCGCAGAACACACAAGTTCTATGCTGGTTAGTAAATCATACACAAGTACAAAGTCTGGACTGCCAGCTAACTGCGAATTAGCACAGATGAGGCATACCCCGAATGTATAACCGGTTACAAGACTGTCAACAATCGCTATCTGGCAGGCTATCTTTGCGCAAGGCTGGCAGAGAGAGTTTATCTCTCTGACTCAACAGACATCTCAACTTCGCAGTTAGATAGAGAAGCTCTTACCACAACCTCCACGACAACTACAGAACCAAGCAGCTCTGTAGAGGGAGATATGAGTGCCAAGGTAAACCCTACGACTACAGAGTCGGCCTCTGCTAGTCAGACCTCATCATCGGACAACGGAGCCAAATCCTCTAGCACACCGATCGGACCTATAATCGGTGGTGTTATAGGAGGTTTGGCTCTTATTGCTTTCGTTTGTTTTGGCCTGTGGTTTATTCGTCGCAAGAAGCACAATTCCAGCAGGGATAACAGCACCCACCCGCCGGCAAACTACCATTCTCCATCACAGTCCTTGCCCGTTTATGGCTATACCAACCACGCATCTCCTGATCTTCAGTATAATCATCCACCCATGTACTCAACACCCAGAGATGCCTCTCAGAATTTTAGTAACCTGCCCTATGTGGTAAATCCTCAAGCATCGGAGCTCCCATCACCACAAGGTCGCCCAAAAACACCCGAGATGAGAGGGTAGGAGTGGGTCGGGTTATATATTCTAGAACATAGGATTTCTTAGAGAGATCATATATATATTAACTGACAGACTCATGGGTAGATAGTAGCGATATTGTTTTTGACGAGGTAGTCTAGTACTTGGTAGCTTTACATACTTGCCCCTACGATCCTTTGAATAGAAATCGAACAATGGAATTTCGTATATACTGTTCATAGTTGCTGTGACTGAACAAGAACTAAGAGATCAGTGCTTAGAAATATGCCTATTCAAATGCCATAATCCATTGTCCTGATTTCCAGCCTAGTTCCAATGCATTCACAATGCATTGTGTCTTTACTTCATATCCCTTGAGAGTTCGGCTTTGGCACTAACACAAGTGTTGTTCACTATGATAATGTCACGACTGTTATAAATGTTTAAACTATATAAACTGTTTTCATCTCATCGAACGTTTCTCTCTTCAAAATCTCCAAGACACCTCAAACCATTTACACCTGCACATTTCAAACACATCATCTAACCAAACAGTCTATTTCCACCTTCGAACCGCTGCCCAATATGTGTCAGAAGGTCGAAACCGTTTGCTGCCATTGTGGTGAGCTCCTCATCACCTACTTCATAGCCTGTAATGCTTGGCTTGTCGCCGCAAAGCAAACCAGCGACGACGACGGACGACCCCTGGGACTACCGCTGGCATCTCAATGCGAGCATCTTGAGAAGAAGGAACCCCAGCCTTCGTTGTTGGGATGCCCTAACAATTATTCCTGCCCTTCTTGGTTCGGAAACCTTTTCCCGAGTTATGGTGAAGCTGCTAACAAGGGCCCAGAAGTCAAGCAGTCCCGCGATCAAGTTGCTCAAGAGAAATACAACGAATGGAAGGAGAATTTTGCTCGTAAGAACTTCGTCAAGAAACCAGTTGTGCCTCGACAGGTACTGGATAGCTTTTGGAACATGACCTCACAGGACTTTCTCTCGGAGATCAAATATGCCTCTACTGCCTCTACTGCTTCCGCTTCTAGTGGAGGCGAGGCTACCTTGGAGGCTTACGAGGTTGTTTTGCAGTCTGACGACGAGGAGAATATTCTGATTTGAGATCGTCAGGGTTGAGGAAGAGAGCACCATCAAAGATTCTGCTGCCCTTCAAAGTTCGGGTATTGACGCGGAAGACCTGTTCTACGGCGATGTCACAAGGGCAGTTCCAGATGGGGTCTCCCTGGAACTGCTTTTATACCACGATGGCTATGAACTGTGATGGACATTTTACGGACGAAGATAGAAGCGCAGGATCGCTGATATCTTGGATATCCTTGAAACAGGAAAGGTAAGAATGTCGAAGGTAGATAAGGGAGGACGAGGGAAGGCTAGTAGTGACAAATTGATACCCCTGAGTTTGCCCTGATTACTACAGAAATACCTCATGACCCAATAGCTAAAAGCTGATCAACTGTGACTTTCATGTAACTTTATGGCTTGTGTACGATCAATAATGTTATTGCAGATGTAGTGCGAGGTCCATGAGTACAATAGGTTAGCTAAAGAGTCGTGCGTGATATTGCTACAGGAAAAACCGAATTACAAGGAATGGGTTTAACAGCATCTATCGGAGTAAATCGTCCATTGAAGCAATACTGTTAACTCTTCTTAGCCAAAAATCATAAACACACTTCTCGGCCATTGAATAGCGTCACTTGTTCAATGTAATATCAACGTCTTCAGACAACTTTTTAGTAATAATACGGTATTGATTATGACACGACTGTCTATCAAGCAGAACGCCTTTCCCAATAACAGACCTAGTATACTCTACAACCCACTTAATCCGACTTTTTCGACCTCTTGCTCTTCTTATTCTTCTTCTTCTCTCCGAATTCCTCTTCGTAGACCTCAGCCGCCGTCTGCTGGCCAGCCTTTCTCTTCTGCTTGAGCGACTTTACGCTAACGACAGGGTTTGACTTGCCCTCCTTGGCTGCGCTTTTGACCTGCTTTTCCGCGTCTTCCCATGCGGGAGCATCGCCCTCGATCTCATATCTATTTCGTCGTTAGCTTGTATACCATCAATCTAGCCACGAGCAACTTACTGGTCGAGAGGCAAAGAGTCAATAAGCTCTCTTTGCTTCTTCTTGAGCTCCCTCAACGCTTCATCGCCACCCTCCTCGAGTTCCTCATCGAGAGTAGTAGCCAAAGGCACGAAACGCTCATCCACAATCTCATCGTCATGAGCGCCATCAGCATCCTCGCGTGACACGCCCAGACGCTCGGCCCTGGGAAGCTCTGCATCTACAGCAGTGGAAACAACTTCATTAAGGTGTCCAGCGAACTTGCGCATAATCTTAATAAACATGGCAAGGAGCTGTGGTGTAGGGAGACCAATCTCCCCCGAAATAACCTCGATGTCCTTGTGCTGCAGTCCGATGGCGAGCAAAATGGACTGCTGAACTCCTGTCAGGCTGACATTTCCTTTGAGACGTCCTGTGAAGTAGAGGCTGGCGATTGTTGGAACCAAATCGATGATGACGTGGTAGTCAAGCATGTTGTTGGAGTATGAAACCAGTCGCTTCAGATCGAAAGGAGTCATGTAAATATCAAGATCGGATCTGGTCAGTGGTTGAAGTTCGAATGAGTCCAGCTTTGCACCGGCATTCGCAGACTCTTCAATGCTGAGGGCTGTGACGGGGGAGAATGAGCGGAACTGATATGAAAGCAGCGACAAGAAACGCCTTTGGAAGTCTCGGGAGAAAGCACCAAGCCAGCTTCGGTCACCACTGTTTTCAAGAGGTCGCAGCATGACACATGTGTGCTCGCCAGTGAGGTCGTTCGCTGTCTGTCGCAAGTACACAGGAGAGAAAGATGCTCTCTTCCAGAACTTGTGGAGAGGACTGGTCAAACCATAGCTCACACCCACGTAATCAAGCGTCTCGGGCTTCTTCTCAGAGAGCTTGGAGAACAAGGGGGGCATCTTGTTGATGTCTCGCACCTTGATATCGTCATCGAGAAGGTTAGCATTGGCCAGCTCGGCGTCGGTGACTCGAGTCATCGTCTCTTCCATAACTTGATCTTCGTCCTCTGAAAGGCTGGTAAAGCGTCCCTCGTAGTAATCAACGAGCAGCTCCAAAGCCTTGGTGCCATAACCCATGGAGACATACTCGGGGTTGGTGGCAATTCGGACGACTCGAGCGCCAGAAAGAGAAGCAAAGTCCTCATCTTGGAACTGTTGACTGACGAGCCAGGGAATAAGATCACCGTTTGGCCGCTGTCCACGACTCAAACTGTTGAGAACACTCTGCCTGCTGATCTTTCCTTCTAGGGAAACCTGGATAACACACAAGGGCTCTGGCAACCTTGCGCTGTCCTCAGAAACTGGAGGGACGAGAACGAAGAGCTCGTGAGCGGGCGCATCACTCATAAGCTGTAGATCATCGGGTGAGTTCTTGTAATGGCTAGCAACGTATAGCGCAACCATCTGTTGCAAGAACTTCTCAGACACAGGGTGGAAAGAGAAAAGTGTGTCGCGGTTGACATTGAGGAGCTGACATTGAGTGGGATCAGGGCATCCGTTAATGCTGGACTTTGCCTTGGGCAGGGTTGCATCAAGGCAAAGCACAGTGTTGAGCCACTTCTCAACAGCATCTCCCTGAGCATATCGGATAGGCTCAGACAGGGTGATCTCCCGTAGCTTACGTCCAGCCTGGAACTCCTCAGTCTTTGACGTCTTACCAGTTGATCGATCTGCAATCTCCATGCCCTCGCCTGCTGTGGAAGCAGTGCGTGATTGGTCTCTCAACTGCTTGATGAGCTTGAGAGAAAGAGAGCGACCGGTACCCTCGTAACCATTGATGGTGGAAGCCATGAAGACAAGGTAAGGACCCATCAGCTTCCTGACCAGGGGCAGGGGAATTGCTGCCGCCTCGTCAATCACCAATAACTCAGCCTGTCCAAGAACGTGGGCGTCCTGGGGGCGAATGTACTGGATGGTCTGTCTGTGTTGTCGGTGAATGTTAACGCGAACGATGGCCTTGTGGAAGTCGGGGTTGGTGCTCTGAATAATTGAGTAATCGGCGTGATCGGCGTAACCAAGCTCGTCAAAGCCCTTGAAGACGAACTCGAAAAGAGTCTTCAGGTTTTCAGGGGAAGGCGAGGTGATAAAGATGTTGCTGTATCCGTACGCAACAGCGGCTGCGACAGCAACACCCATGGCCGCAGACTTTCCGCGACCACGAGCAGCAGTCAGAGTAACTGTGCTTCGTAAGGTCTTCTCGGCGATAGCGTCTGTGAATGTCATCAGAGCCTTTGCCTGGTCAACAGTCTTGGCGAGAGAAATGAGAGGTCCCACTGGCTGTCGGCCCTCGTTCTGCTCCTTCATGGCCTCGAGTTCAATTTGGGACTCAGTCTTGGCATTGTCCAGATCGGGGGGAGGCAGTTTCTTGACACCCTTGCCACCGGAGATGGGAAGTACGTTCATCTCATCGTCGATAACCAAACAAGAGTTGCAGCTGCCCAGAGACAGGATGAATCGTTCGTTGAAACGAGCCACCACATCGTCGTGGGCCTCAGTTCTGTATCGCGAGTGCACGTCCATGGACAGGCTGTAAAGCTGCTTCAAACTGTTCATGCCTTTCAACAGCAAAACAACCAGTCCACCACCCTCGACAGTCTCGATCGTTCGCGCAAGGATGTTGGGTGTGATGGCCTCGAAGTCCTGCAGAATACACATGCCAAACGTTTGACCAAGAATCTTGTCGGTCTCCTTGTAGTAGGTGTATCGGATGTTGTGTAGCGACACAAACAGCTCGAAGGGGTCCTCGGTGTTGGCCTCTCGGATTCCTCGCTTGATTTCCTTCTTGATCCTTTCCTCGCGCTTCTTTCGGTGACTTGGAACCTTGCGTTAGCCGGGTCGCATCAAGTGAAGGGACTTCAACAATTGCTCACCTGGTGAAACCCAACAGTTTATTCTTGTAAGCCCACAAGACAGACTTGTTCTGCTTGATATCGAACTGTGACATGATGTAGTGCAGACGAACGATCACATCTTTGGACCTATCTCCCACGACGACGAAGAAGCTTCTCTTCTTTTCTTGCAACCCATTTTGAATGAGCGCTGGAATGCGCGAGTCCCTATGATGATGTTAGCATAACTAGACAAGGGTGGAAAGGCGAAAAGGGAGACATACACCGCTTTGCGCTGCATTTTTTCAGATTTTTCTACAACGAATTGCTCTGAAAGTACCTGGGCGCAAATGCGATCTCGTCGTCAAGTGGGACCTGGTTCAAAAATCCAAAATTTTGGCGGACGATAGATTTCTGCCAGGCGGTGAAGCGTCGGTGAGACACAGCAGAAGTGGGGCGTTGACGGGAGTTAGCTCCCGACCTCACCGAGACTTGTTGGAGTCAAATAGGTACGGTGGCGCTCGGTGTAGCCTCCAACACTCGCATATGTTGGTCTTCATTTGATACAGCAACTTGTTGGCTACTTGATATAGCCCATGAGTCACGATAATCGATTTGACATTCATGTCGGCGAGTCAACTCGTACGAATAAATGACGATCTTCTTTTACGTGGCTGGCTCAATAGAAGTTCAAGAAAGTATCAAATATCACAGACAACCATAGTCATATTCGAACAAGACAGAGAGCGAGGATCAATGAGTGAATTGTACAGCTAATCATACATGATTCGTATATCTGAGACCGATGTCACGGCGAAAAGTATCTCGACTCAGTCAGAACGATGATTGTATGCGCGAGTCTATGTAAATATGAAAAGTCTCGGATCGCAATGCCAGTCCAAACTTGTAGAGAAATCATCACCATCATGCCCAGACACCACGAATGAAAACATGTCCTTTGAAAGTCCCATATGCGGGATAGGGGGAAATTCGAAAAGAGGACTCGGACGTTAGGGGAATATGTACGCATGTCTAAGTTCGATCCAACTTGCGGCGCAGGACTCGCGTCCTCTTCATCAACTTCTTGTACTTCTTCTTCTTCATCTTGAGCTTCCGTTGTCGCTTCACACTGATGGCATGCATATCTCGGCGGCCTTGGGCCTCGTCAAATTTGAGTTGGCGAAGGGCCAGACGCTCGAGAAAGCTTCGCGGTTGATCTTGCATAATTCGAGGGCTATGAGCCATGATGCGAATCTGCCCATCGGGGTCGGTGGACTCCTCGATAGTGAAAAGGGCCTTGTAGACGCGGTGCTGAGGAACGTCCTCCACGGCTTCCGCTTCCGCAACAGCACTCTCTGACTGGCTAGCGGCTTCAACTTGTGGCAGAGGAGGAGGTCGGAAGGGGAGAAATTCGCCAGACATGGTGTCGATCTGGAGGTACATGCTCGACTCGGTACCGTCGGCGTTCTTGATATCAACCTTGTGCATAACCTCCTGACCTTCTTGTCCACCAATGGTCATCTGAGCCATGGGACCCTCCAACTGCTCGATAGTACTGGAGAGCGTCGATTCGGTGTCGGCTAGCTTGTTGTTTCTACTTCGTGCAGCGAAGATGGAGGCAAAGTGCTCATCGGTCACGGCTCGGGGCATGGTTTGGGTGACAGAGATCGGTCTGTGTAGTGAGAAGAAACTTGATAGACCAAGGGCTGAGCCTGATTAGCGACCATGCTGGATACGCAATTGTAGTCATTTGAGTTCCTACCTTCTTGTGACATGTGATGCGTGCTGGGGACGCTGGGCAGCTTCTTCATAGAAGCCGCTCGATCGGAGGCATCCTTGTTGCTCTTGCGTTTTCGCTTCTCGCCGCCCGATTTGGGCGTTGTAGTAGCAGGGACCGACTGGCCGGCTGAAATTTCGTTGGGGCCGTTATCGGATTTGGAGGGTTTCGAGGAGGAGCATCGTCGCTGGTGATTTCGAACAAAGACAGGAGTAGTCTTGAGAGTGGCCGAGGCAAGGGACGACACAACACCAGTCTGAGGGGTCGAGACGGCGGAGGCGACGACGCGGCGCACTGACGAAGGCAACATGATGAGTTACCAGGTGCGGAGGGACCGCCGAGTCTGGAGAGCGAGGAGACGGCGGTTTAAAACGTCAGGACGAGTTCCTGATGTTGTTCGGTTGTATCTTCAAACCCGGATTTGGCCGCCTGGGAAAAGGCTGCGCTGCGATGAGCAGGGTTTCTGACGCTAACTATTTGTGGCCTAAGGCAGCGATAACGGCTGCTCAGACCAGGTGATATAAAAGAACAGACTACCTACACATGAACAGGATATGATTGTTGATGTTTTTAAATTGAATGAACCAGAATTTATTCTTCTATGACTTCTGGGAAATAATGAAAACCATTATGAGGCCCTTACCAGTTTTTTGCATGATATTCATGATATCATGCAATTGAGTTTACCGTTTCAAAAGGCATTGATCCTCTAGACTTGGACTATTTCTGTCCGCCTGTCCGTCCGTCGCGCCCAGCATTCTAAACACGCAATACGCAACACGGACCGTACCCCAACCACTGCACCTGGTTTCCGTCACGGGGCTTCTCCGCAGTTGTAACAGGGCCCTGAGAACCTGGAGGTGACTCAAAATGGCGGGAGAACGCAAGCCCATGGCGCCTATCATGGGTCTTCGCCCCTCCGATCTCCCTGATAACCGATCCAGGGCAGCTCGGACATCGATTGCCGCTGTATCAGGGGTCTTGGCAGCCCATCCTATGATCACAAGATAAGAGGAATGAGATTCATGAAGTGAATATGAATGTAAGAAGTCATGTGCTTTTGATGGTTTAGTATACATAACTATATCATCCAATGAAATACGGTCAAGTCCTTTTTAACCGCTTGATCTCAATCCTTCTGCGCCGTTTGTTCCCTAACCGTGTCAAAGTATAAGCCTGGTCAACTCTTGTGTAAACAGAGTATCGACCTTGCATGGTATATAAGGACACATGCGTCTATGTCTATGTGAAGATGGCCAGCAAGACGATTGTTTCAACAAGCAGATCCTTGTCTATTGGGAATTGACCCAGCTCAAATACGAGTTCCATCCAATAGCAATGATATTGGCAAAGAAAAGACGATATTGCAAGGGAATGAGCGAGAAGTTGATGACCTGGACAGCAGGCCAGACCATCCAGTTGGCCTTTAGAGCGGGCCACCACGTTTTGTCGATACGCTCCTTTACGCTCTTGCCTTCCATGGTGGCCATGCTACTCAGGAAGACACCTATCATGACAGGCGCAAAGCCAAGCTGGTCGCAAGCAACGCGGGCGAGAACCTCGGCCTTCTTGTTGTTTCTCACATTAACCCTGCGGGCGAGAAATGCGAACCATGTTGTTGCAACAGGACCGAAAACAACTATCAAGAGTCAACGTTTGTCTACGGGCAGAGCTTAGGGTTGAGGGAATACTCACAGCCACCATAGAGGGCCATTCGGCCTGTTCTAACAAGGTCATGTTTCTGAGCACCCCTTTTCTCGACAAGCTGTTGAGCTGTAACATCGCCAGTAGCAAACAGAAATGCCGTGGTTACACTTTGAGTAAGTAGTGGACGCGCAGCCAATCTGGCATTGTACCTGGATATGATCAGCACGGATGATACAATGATGTTTTGTACTGAATGTGAGATCGACTCGATCAGACCTACCAACGAATAAAAGAAGACATGGCGATGAGGCTGCTTTGGAAAGATCTACTTCGGGCGTAGCCAAAGCTTAATAACCTTCCTGGGAAGATTGACAGATGGCTAGAGAATTTGTTTCTCACAAGCCACAGCGTTAGATGGGCAACGGTACGCGCCTTTGTGAAGACAAGCGAATAGAGTTAACAAGGGCGGTTATGTAGTCGTAGAGAAAAGTCCCTTTGGTTCAGAAGACTGAAAGACGAAAGCGCGTACTCTGGAAAGGTCCTTTCACAAAGTGTACAGAGAAAAGCTCGATGCTTCAGATCTCGGGCAGGTAAAAGTCGATTGGAGCTGCAGGTTCAAAGGGCATGACGTAGTAGAGGCGCTTTGATAGAGGTTGGCTGTCACTCGGGCTCGCTCATCTCTTCACATTTAGCCTCGAGCTGGCTGACCTGGGGCTCCAGACTTTTTGTGTCCCACTGCGGGAGCTGGCGATCTAGGGGCTCATCCCGATAAGAGCGGGAGCACGGTTACATGCACACCGATAACTGATTGTGGAAATGGCCTCCAGTATGTCTCAGGAATACATACGCTGACCTTCAACAGCACCACTAGAGTCGCGCTTGCTCCGTATAATTCGCTGCCTGAACGAAAAGAGACTGCGGAACTTCCAGTTAAAGTTACTCTCAACAAATAGCCCAGGGGTAGCCTTGCCCTAATGGCTTGAAATAAGAAAAGAAGCTACAACTGTGCTGTCACTCACTTGAGTTGCATGACTTACACTATGCAGGTTCTTTGTCGCGACGGGCAGAGCCTTCCACGTCGATCCAGAACTACCTGTTATTGGCGAATAAGTAGTGAATCTTTTCACACTGTAGCTCGCATACGGCGATGCTTGCGACTTGCTAGCATCAAGCCAGCAAGGCAATGCATTTTACATCTTTGTACCGTCGTCACGTAGATAGTTGCACGCTAGTAGTGATAGCCAATAACTATTTCCATGTACTTGCCGGCGATAGGCATTTGTTTACCAAACTATAGTCTTTGACAATCAATTCACATCCACTAGTGATATTTGTATCATGTTACCGGTGTCAATCTGTTCATCACATCGGCCATATATGGCATGACACACGATGGTGATTCTATCGGACACGGGGAGCAGGCGACTGTTGGGCACTATACACACAAACAGTTTTTGAGAAACAGTCAGGTAATCAATATGCTTAAAATCATTCATATCAGCATCGCTGTGGACGTCAAAACAACATAGGCATCGTACACAGTCCAGTGATCCTTCCTACTTCCCAGCCCTATCATTGATAAAGCCCGAATTTTACCATCCATAGGTACCAACAACCCATCTGAAATATGGATAAGCAATATGTAACGCCACGAAACGCCTATAGACCACCCTATGTATATACCAGTCTCCTCAGGTATCGTGCATCTTGCTAGCATAAATTCTGCGCCAAGAGCTTAACGGAGAGCTGTGGAAAGCTAAGATAAACCAACGCGAACCCGGAATGAGAGAATAGAGGAAGGGCAATCAAGAGCTCTTAGTCTTCTTGCGACCCGACTTCTTGGGCTCTTCCTGGGGCTCGACGACGGCGGCCTTGGTGGAGCGCCTTCGCTTCTTGTCGGGGCTGGCGGGGGCTGGCTTCTCCTCAGCAGCGGCAGCAGCGGGAGTAGCCACCTTGCGCTTGCGACCACCAGCGGCCTTCTTAGGAGTCTTAGCCGGGGTCTCTGCCTCTTCGGGCTCCTCAGCAGCAGGGGCAGCGGCAACAGCCTGGAGTTGCTCAGCAATGGCATCCTGGTCGTTGGCAGGTGCTTCAGTTTGGGTGACGTCCTTGAGCTCAGGCATGGGGATTTGGAAATCCTCGGCATACTTGAGAGCCTCCTCATCAGTCATGCCCTTAGCAACAGGGTTGCCATTCTTGTAGGAGTGAACACGGGCGTTGTACAGGCGGAGGTTGTACTGGTAGGCATTGTTCCAGCCCTGGTACTTATGTTAGCAAGTCTCATTTACGTCGATCCTCAACAGAATTCTGCTCACCTGCTTCTCATTGGGACCCATGTGAGCCCATCGTCGCTGACCTTCCTCCTGGACCGCACCCTTGGGTGCCTCAGAGCCCAGGTCGTTCGCGATGATAGAGCGAGCGTGTTGCATGTACAGGAAGTAAGGGGTCAAGGGACGCTTGGGCGCGTTGGGATCAATGGTTCGCTTCTTGCGCTCCTTCTTCTCCTCGACGGGAGGAGCCAACTCAGGAGGGTTGATAATCAGCTGCTGAGCGGCATGCTCAAAGTTGGCAAGAAGGTTATCCTGAGACCCCTCGGCAGTAGGCTCGCCAAGCAAGAGGTTGGTTTGGCGGACATAATCGGCAGTGAACGATCTCAGGAGCTCAAGAATAGTAGTCAAGCGACCGACAGCCTGAATGAAGTTAGAAAAATTGTTCTTAAATGTGTCTCTCATGCGGATTGTACTCGACAATGAGATGAAGTTGAGTGTAAGTGAGTGGGGTTATGGGTGGATAACAAAAATGGTGGGGTAGAGCTCCTCTAGACTTGTCAAGACCTCGAGTTGCGACCAGCTGTGACAACGCGTAACTTTATCAGGCCACAGGACTCCTCCAATAAAGCTAATCTGACGGTTCGTCTTGTCGCTATATTTCAAACATGTTTTGCGAAATAACCTAGCATCACAAGCCATGCTTTATTCGGCGACTAGAGCATGCAATGACTTGGTGCGCCAACAGTCGAGGAAATGGGCGCGTGAAATTTATGATGAGGTGAAATAATGAGAACTTACAGAATCGCGCACGCGAAGGAAACTGTCGTTGTCAACAACGCGCTGTGCCATGACAGTCTGAGGTTGAGGAACAGCGACAGGTGCAGGCATGGGAACGGCCATTGCTTGGGGAGGAACAGCGGCGATAGGCTGGGGATGTTGAGGATATTGCTGGATGTGCTGAGGAGGAATAGGAACGGGGGCAGGTTGCTGCTTCTCGACAGCTGTCTTCTTGGGGCGGGCCATTTTGACTGTGAAGATATCTGAGGTTCTGTGGTGGTTTTGCTGGTATGGACTTCGAATGAAGCTATACGCAGACAGTTTGATGGGGGCTGAACGGCTGGTAGACGCGTTTTAGTCTGTAGTGGGCGCGATGCGCTGTTTTGCTGTTAAGTATCAAATCGGGAAAATTCAGGGCGGCTTTGGCGCGTTGAGGGGGATGAAAATGCAGTGATTGCTAGGTGAGAAGTGCTGAAGAGAAGTGCTAAAGGATGATGGTGCTGAGTACTGAAGAACGGGGGAAAGTGAAAACGGGCGCGGGGTGGGCGGTGCGCTGAATATGTAGGGGCCAGTGCCAGGCGCAATCAGTAAATGCTCGCTAAGGCGGGGGCATTCGAAAAATATCGTAGCGCCTAAGTAGAAAAAAAATTAAAATCAGCGCCCGCCTTCCTACGCGAGAAAAATTAAGGGTAAAAAAGGGAAGAGCTGCAGAGGCGCGTGTTCTTAGTGGTCAACCGCCAATTGATTGGCTGTAACACACCCGCTCAAGTGGCCCTCTAAGTTGTCCGCCCAGAGCACAATGAAAATTTCACCACTTTGGGCGGGGGCCTTGAAAATGGGGCCTGAGGAGGAGTTGGGCGGACACCTATCGAAGTTCCCTCCCGGTCATTACAGCGGCATCCTCTGTGCCCGATCATCTCTCCCGCGGCAGCCGACCTGGACGGGCAAGCACTGCCACTCCTAGAAGAAATCCGGGCACCTAATCCAGTCGAATAGGCGGGTTTCATAAAAACCATGACTGATTTAGTAGTTAACATAAATGTTAAATCACTCTTAGTGTTTATGTAGCCTAAGAGTGGTCTAATAATTCCATCTGGATTGCTTAAGTCCCTATTTTTTTGCTACCTACCTGGCGGCCCGTCTCAGCGGCCTGTCAGGTTCGCGGGCAGTAACATCGGAGGCTCACACAATAAATTGCATGTCCCGTAAATGCTCCAACGCCTCGACCTGCCTAAACCTCCAGCTTCCATTTTTTTGCGAATGGCAAAACCTACCAGCGCACCTTCCCTGGCCTGATAACCGCACAAATAACACAGTGCAAACGCCAAAGGTAATGAATGTCCAGTGCAAGGGCAAGAGCAACCCGGCAGCCCGCGCAATGCTCACCTCCATGGCTCATATCTAATAAATATACTGGGATGGGCCTAATCTTTTCGCGTCCATCAACCTCTGACGTCCACGATAACCAAAACACAACACACCAAGACCCTAACGACGTGCAAACAAAAGCCAAATCAACTTTCGGGCAAGCATTGCTGACTGGTTGATCAGCCATTCGCAGAGGGGACAAGTCGTCTGCCCGCTCAGTCGTGCAGCCTCTTGGGTGCTACTGCTGCAAGTGCGGAATTCTCAATGTTAGATGTATTACAACTGTACTTGTCTAATACTTTTCATCATTGAGCACTGGTTTCGACTAATACTCCCTTGTCTCCTCTGTTCTATGTGCATTTTCATTGTAATGTTACTAATGTTGGCAGCTTGCGCATTGCAAATTCGTTGCCAAACTCGACTTACAGCTGTTTTCAGGCCTCTCGCAATCACAATCACCAAAGCCGCGATCTTTCAGTGATACCAGCAAAGGACTTCTTCAGCGGCTTCTCTAGTGCTTTACATGACGCCTCACAGGGCATACCGGAACGATGTGTCACTGTCACACCCTGAGGAGTGTGTTGCTCTCCACTCACCGCCTCACAAAACCCAATCCGAGAGCGCCATCACCTACTGAGCTTGCTGGAAACTGATCAGGCGGGGGGTCATTCCAGCACCTTCACCCTTGGTCTGTATATTTCAGCACGATCAGCCGGGCCAGGGGGGGCACACGGATGGAATGACGGCCACTACTGGTGCTCAAGGTTCGCGTTTTTTTCAGGCACTTGGCGTGCCCCCGGCGTCCCGCTGTATGACAGAAACTTTGTAACTCTCTCGCAGAAATAGACCCCCGTCAAGTGATAGACAAGCTGCTGTCCACTTCAGTCAGTCACTTGGTACGAGAGATTGCTCTGTTCTGCAACAGTCTCTGGCAATACGCCTCATCTGATGCCCTGCGCGTTCTCTCATTTCACACTGGCTTTCAGCCATTGATGCTGAGTCCTGTGATATTGACTCGATTAACACGGCTTCAGCGCATGCAAGTAGCCCAGGTTATAGAACGCTTTTAGAAGGGTCGTTGCCTGTCTTGGCCACAATATAACACTCTTCGGATTACAGCGCATTTGTAGAGACCCCCAGGCCGCCACTAAAAGCATTCATGAATCACTGTGGAAGCATTCCAAGAAGCCCAACTTGTCTGCAGTATAATGGTGCCGAGTCAGATAACCAGCACTCCAACGGCAACCAACGCCCAACAGAACCAAAGCCACTGATCTTTAACGATAGTGATTGTCGTTTACAGTGTCGTAAGCCGAGCTACGCAACCCTTCTGAATCATATTCGGGACAGAGAACATACTCTCCATCTGCTCAGTCTCTTTACGATAGTACCCTGATGGGTTTGTCTGATCTTTGATGCCGCGTAAATTCTGGACGGGGACCTTAACCCCGCCCTATCAGGTGCTGTGGGATGTTATAAAGACAAGAACGCGTCTTCAACTTCAGTAACTTCTGTTCTTAAAGCGCTTGGTCAAGAGATCTTGTCTGGTCATCCATTTCCAACCATGTCTCGCATGGCATTGTGTTGTGTTCTTGTCTGGCTAGCGAGGTAGGTATGTCTGTTTAGCTCACTCACTACCTACTAAGGTATCTTGCGTCGAAGCTCAAGACCCGGCCAGGTCGAACGCGAAGATACGCGCGCCATACCTTGTACTGACACAACCTCCCCCCATAGCTCACATTCATCCAAGGTCAGCCCTGACTGGATAGCATCGATATCTCGGTCTTGAATGGGTGTCTTGGCTGTATACTGAGCTGGAGGGACAACTACTGATAATGAGCTGGTAGGACTTGGAAGTTCTCTCTTGTCGCATTGCTCTGCCCAGACATCCCGATGTGATGGAGGGGTAGCGCAACCCCTCCATACAGCTCCAAGAAAAACACGCTGGAGGGACGCTGCGTCTTCGCGATCACTGCCTGGAAGCTGGTATAGGTATCCCAGTTAGAACTGTACAACCATCTTCGGGAAGCTCAGAGGTATCTTCTGATAGAGCTCTAGCGGATCTAATTCCTGCTTCTCGCTTTGGGATAGCTAATGTTTAATCAGTGATCAACTTGGCTATTCCTGCAACCACGCGTTTCTTGTTAAGCTTCATTCGACGGCAGCCAATGGCCCCATCGACTCGTGTTACAGACCCTTGTTATTGCCATCATGGAGGGGTGAGGTACTTGTGTTTACAGCATGATCGCACCCAATAATCGTGTACTGGACCCCTGTCACAGCTTGCAAAGCTCGCCCAAGCTCCCCTTGCCCCTCGATCATTCTCTAACGAGTTGCGGGCCCTGGGCGGATGCGCATGATTTCATAGTTTCATGCTTGGCACGATACGATGCGAAGCAAACCAGGCGGCTCACCTCTTGACTGCCGGTTGATCGACCGGGAAAACTGGGTTTTGTTAGCAACTTGGGAGCTGCTATCTTGAGATCGCGTCAGCTAAGGAGGCAGCCGGGCCCCTTTCTGCCTTGTTAGCGCTGCAAGAGGTGAGAGTGGCTTGCTCTGTCTTGTTTAAGGTAGCAATTGGTATCCTGAAAATGGCCTGGACAAATAAGGTGAGCTCCAGTGTTTCGGCTTGGCTTGCTCTGGTCGGACCATCTGATTGTCACTGGAGAGAGTGCGAGCACAGAGCACAGTAGTCGGCAGCTGAAGCTGCGTCACTAGCTGAATGGACATCGACTGCCCCTCAGTTAGGTCCCCTCCTCCACCTTCATCATCCTCCACCGACTCCCTGTTTTTCCCTTCTCTTCTTACTTCAGATCGATCTCTCCTGAAGTTCTTCCTTTTACTTTCTACAAACTACCTGACAATACTGTGTATCCCTCTGCTAGCTCAGAAGGGCTTGTTTCTTCACTGTCATTGTAACACAACACCAGCCGGGTGTCTCCCAACACTGAAGAAGAACCGCCACAATGTTTACTTTCAGATCTCACGGCCTCCTGGTGGGGCTTGTTATCCTCGTTGCTCTGGCCTCGCCGGCCGTTGCTTTCGGAGCTGGTAACATTGCCTCAATCTCCAAGGTTGAGGGCCAGAACTGTGAGTAATTTCTCGTACAAAAGGCAAATGAGGAGATCAACCGCTGACTTTACTTGAAGGGCGCCACGGTGATATCACTGATGCACTCCTGATCCTGTCCCAGGCCCAGGCTCTCAATGGCAAGAAGTTCAACAAAATCAACGTCTCTCGTGTCTACTTCGGAAACTGGCTTCGAGATTATTCCCAGGCTATCGATGTCGGCACTGTCAAGTCCGTTTCTGCTGAGGCCATTCGTCTCTTGCTCTGCGTTCTCGGCTTCATGACCTTCGGTTACGGTTCTGGAGAGTTCGAGGTCACTGCCGAACGACTGGGCTGCTACCGTCCTGAGGACCACATCGACAACCCTAAGGACTACGCCGAGAACGTTGATGCTCGTCAGTACGATGAGCGCCTGCGAGGACCAATCGATGAGGAACGAGAGCTTACTATCGACCCTGAGACGGGTATGAAGAACTATATTGCAAACGAGCGGGCACGTATCATGACTTCTGCCAAACACATCAAGAAGCTCTTCAGTGGTACTATTGAGCTCGCTCGTCGGTACAAGGACTCCCGCCGAAAGGCAGACAAGTACGAGGCTCTTCGCCTTATGGGAACCGGATTGCACTGCCTGGAGGGTAAGTACAACAAGTCGCTTCTCCATAGCTTGACAAGCAACTAGGGGCATACATCAGAAGCTGACATAACTGCGAAACAGATTTCTTTGCCCACAGCAACTACTGTGAGCTGGCCCTTATTGAGCTGGGTGAACGCGATGTCTTCCCCCACGTCGGACGTGACACGCAGATTGAGATTGAGGGTGCTAGGGAGCCCGTCTATCCCGTCGTCACAGGCACTTTCGGCGGTGTTGATTTCCTGCACTCAGTTACTGGTGAAGGTTGGTAATATGGCTATTCAACAAAAGAGCAACAACGCTAATCATTACAGTCTCCGACAAGCTCACACAGAACGAAATCGAGGAGCTCGAGGGCACTCTACAGCAAGGTGCCAACTCTGACACCAGCATGCTTCGCGATCTGCTAGACAAGATCCCCGACGGTATCTTCGGTGACAAGCACCAGAGTGACCGAGTTGACGAACTCCAGAACAGTGCCGCTGCTGCTCAGATGGAGAACACCACTGTTTCTCCTCGTGACCCTGAGGAGTTCACTCAATACATCCAGAATGTCTTTAAGCAAGTCATGCCTGCTATTGAGTTCCACGACGACATCATGAAGGGTATTTCCACCGCTATGGAGAGAATCCCTGTCTTGCCCAAGATCATTGAGCAGCTGGAGGAGCAGCTTTCCGTTTTCATCTTCTCCATTATTGCTCCATTCATTGTTCCTCTCATCCAACAAATCCGCAACGAGCTCAAGACAGGTTCCGATGAGATCATCGCAAGCAGTGAGCGTGAGCAGCACATCGTCTTTAGTGATGATCGATCTACCGACCCTACCCACTCCATGCTTTCCAAGGATCATTTCTCCAACGTAAGTGACGTTCATGACACATCTCATGCTCCATAAACTAACTCAATCATAGATTCTCAACGAAATTGCTGGTCGAAATGCTGCCTCTATGGTTCAGTGGGTGGTTCCCCAGCTCATGGATGCCGTCGATGACGACGGTACCGACGTGGATAGACTCCTCGACGATATCGTCGACGGTGTTCTGCACCACCCCGCTCAGCGCGACCTTGGAAGCCGCAAGGCTCAGGAAGGTCGTCACCGCTTCTTCAAGGGCATTGAAGAGTGGTGGCAGGAGATGGGCGATGGTCAACGTGAGGAGTACCGTAGCAAGTTGGCCCGAGACGGTGTCCAAAACGGAGAGAACCACAAGGAGGGTGTTCAAGACACTGGTCACGGCCACGGCTGTGCTGGCAAGCTTAAGATGCGCAAGCTGTACGGCGGTGGTCCTGAGACTCTTGAGGATAAGATTGCTGGTGCTGCGGCCGATGCCATCTTCAAGGGTGCTACTGGTGCCCTCTCCGGAATGGTTGAGCAAAACACAGGCTACAAGATGCCCTCGTCTTCCCAAAAGGAGGAGAAGGAAGAGGGTGGTCTCAGTGGCTTCCTCAACCAAGCAAGCTCGCTTCTTGGCGGCGCTTTCAATGACAAGGATACTGAGAGGCAGTCCAGCAGTCGCCGCGAAGATGATGGCTCTTACACTAGAACTGAAGTAGAGTATGGTCGTCACGGCGATCGCTATGGTCAGGCCGAGTACTCTGAGACTCAGCGTCCTGATGGCAGTGAGCGTCAAGAGTACCGCCGATATGAACAGAAAGACTCTTCAGATGGTCGCCATACCGGTGGCTATGGCTATGAGGAGCGAACCGAGACTCATCAATCTTCCTCTGGAGGTTATGAGCAGCGAACTGAGCGAACTGAGTACTATGGCTCGAACGAGGAGAGCCATAGCCGCCGTCGCGATGATGACAACAGTGGTTACGGTGGACGTCGTCAGGACGAGGGTGGTTATGGCGGCAGCAGCAGCTATGGCCGTCAGGAGGAGAGCAGCTATGGTGGAAACAGTGGCTACGGCCGTCAGGAGGAGAGCAGCTATGGCCGTCAGAATGAGAGCAGTTACGGTCGCCAAGAACAGAGCAGCTATGGCCGTCAGAATGAGAGCAGTTACGGTCGCCAAGAACAGAGCAGCTATGGCGGTGGCTATGGCGGTAGTAGTGGTGGTTATGAGCGTCGCGAGGAGAGCAGTTATAGCAGCCATGAGCGTCGTCAGGAGGGTGGTGACAGTTACGGACGCCAGGACGACAACGGTTACGGCGGAGGCTCTGCTGATGACTATGTCCGCCAAAGCCAGGGAAGCTATGGCCGCGAGCGCCGTGGAAGCCGTGGAAGCAACGAATATGGCGACAATGGCTACGGTGGTGACCGACGTTACTAACTGCGCAGCTTTGGCTTATAAAAAAGCCTCAGCCAGAATGTCTTGAGACACTAGATAAAGCAAAGTGTCAAGTCTTAATTGAAGGAAAAGCAATGACAGTAACGATTATTTTGAGTCTACTAAGAGTTCCTGTGAATACTGAGGTCTTTCCCTCCAGAAGGTAGCAGTGTATTCAACATGTTTTACAGTGTAATTTGCTCACTGAATACCCAGCTACCGGGCTACGTGCAAATAGACAGTCCGTTCCCTCAATATCAGCAAGGTGGCCCAGTGATGTGTCGTTTTTTAATCGTGTATCGATATACACAGGCACCAATTTTAGCAATATGCGTATATTGTCTTAGGACTGTCGTCATAAATCATTGTTCTGTATGATAGTGGTGATGTTGATCTTTGACCCTAACCCGTCACTGAGGTGGAACATGACATAAAGCTTCCTGACAACGTTTAGGATCCAACTCGAGGTGATTGCTCGTAGGCCATGAGTCTGAATCCTGACTACCCACATTGTTTGCTACAGCAAGTGAAGCATTGGTTGTCCCCTCCCCTCCACCTCAGACCGAAACAGGCAGTGAGGGTGAGGCATCATGTCAGGCTCTCACATCTCCCTCAGCGCGACTCGCAGATACAACACGTGTATTCGATATAATGATTTGGCTCGCTTAGTTAAAGGTAAGGATTTTCATTTAAACATCTGACGGGTCGCGCAGTCAGACATAAATATGTCCAGATTCGTATTTGCGAGCATCTTATTAGCTTATCTCTCGAAGAGTTGATTGTGATGATGCTTGCTAGTATCTCTAGCATGATAGTAGCGTGCCTCAGGCTTTGTCGATCTGGGTAGCTTTACCCGACACTGGATTACGTCAAGTGGCGTAGCAGCACGATAAGACAAGGGTTCTTTTACCTTGAACAGTGTATGTACTCCTGCAGGGTCAGGGGGTGCAAAAGGGAACGAAAACTGGCTCTGTGGTTGGTCAGATTGTGAGGAAGGTCAGTGGAGAGGCCCCCAGCAGTCAGTGAAATTGTGATGGATACTGACCGCAGAATGATTACTCCACGGTCATTCAAAGACATCTGCAGTTGCGAGTCGAGATATAGCAAAGGCTCAGAGTGGATTCACCAAAACGACACGGACGGGTTCTTCTAAGGTTTGCCAACCGTCTTGCAGCATCCTTGGCACTCTAATGAAACTCACTAAACATGATCTTTGCCGGTTTGCCGAGACAGCTCCTGCGATAAGTTACATATGTAGTTACCAGCCCTACTAAAACCCTCGAATTGGTGATAGTCAGTCAAGTTACCTAGCTTGGACTGCGTATCAAGGATTCTGTAGAGTACAGTGCACATGCGTCTCATGTTTTGCTAGGCTGTAAACCATCTCCAGTCATTACGTACAGTGTACGGCAGTACATGTACATACAGCCAACAAGCCTTGAACCAGTGGGATACAACGCTTGCCCTACCCGTCATGCCAGGAGATGGCCAGGCGACGGGTGACGGGTGAGCTTCTGCCTTTGGCCAGTCAGCAAAGCCCAAAGACATGCCCCGTGTGCCCCCTTGTCTCTGCAGCCGTGGAAAGAAAAAGAAAAACGTCAGGGTTCAACGACAAGGTTGAAACAACCATCACCATGTGCCGTAACATTTTGCAGATTTTGCTAATTGTCATCGACAGACCAGCAAAGATGCATCAACGCGTGTTTGAGCATCATTAATGCAAGTTGCAATGCTAAAGAAATGCCCCCGTCATGGATGGCGCTATTCGGTGGAGAGGTCAAACGTCTAAACGTGTCGAGTGCAACAAGCTTTGATCGAGAAGCTTGTCTGGTTCCCTAGGCAAGAGCCGAGAGGTAAAAGCCATCCCGGAGCTTCCATCTGTTTTTTATTGCCTTGAAAAGGGATATCGAGTTTATCTGGTCAACAGCGATGAGCCTTGTCACTAAAGCCATGGAGATATCCGATTCCCAAATCGGTCTCCAATGTTTCATCCAGGTTTTCAACCTTGGCCATTGATTACTGGAAGAATCGCGGTTAAGAAACGGTGAGAACCCTTCGATCCTTTTGGTGATCAAGATGATGAGTAGAGTAACAGCGTAGTATTTCTAACCTTGACCGTGGGATATAAAAGGACTTCTTTTGCGGGCCATCCGTCCTAATACGTACAAGTCTTGACCAACAAGCTTTTGGACTGTGGGGAAGTGGACGGGCCAATCTTGACTGTTTGCGAGAGCAGAGATCAACTATCTAATGCTGACTGCGTTGGTGTAACGAGTACTTTTGCTTTCATACTTGTGCTATTCATGAGATCGTCATACATAACATGGACTCTCATTTTGTGTCTATCAAAGACGAAGAATGTGCAGCCGTGGACGGCACTGAGCAGGCAGCTGCTGGCTGGAATGACAGCCTTTCTTTCATTAGTTGGCTAGACCTTGTCTGCGCCGATGTTATTTCCGGCTTTGGATCCATGCCGCTCATCTGTGACAAATTATGATCTCAGACATAGAGCTAAGTGTCTCTAACAAAGTCAATTAGGCAGTGTTGCTCGAAATTTCTACATACCAGAGAATAAAGGCACGCAACTCCAAGTTACCAGATGTTCGGTTCGTCCAGAGATTGCCGGCTTGGCATAAAAGCTTCCGACGCCATCGCCATGGCTTGTTTCTTGAATCGCTGCTTATTGTTGCCGTTCCTGCAACTCAAAAATAAAGCTAAGCTTTAAGTTGCTCTGGTCGATGTGTATCGTGGCCCCCGACTCTCTAGCCCTGGCGCCTTTGATGTAGGTCTCGAATCGCATCGTTTTAGTGTGCATGGAGCATCATGTCCGAATTTCCTTATTGAATAAATGGTGTTGGGTTGCTGACAGCATCGTTCTGTGTCTTCGTTATGCAATGGTTTTTAATAGTAGGTAGTTAACGAGGAATTTATGGTTGCTTATTTGTTCATATTTCGTCAATCGATAGTCCCTGCATAAAATGTCATTCACACAGCCTATACTCACTCCCCTCTGGTTTTCACACCTCCAACTCGAAACGCGCCACCAACGAACCTGCCCAAATCGCTCACTCATTCGTCCATTCCACTGACAACCCCAGTATAACGCTGGAAGTGCAATCCATCAAATCCAAGTTCCCAGTATAGGCCCCCCC
>LXHY01000301.1:0-34762 GCA_002093855.1 Fusarium praegraminearum | reverse complement strand
GGATGGTTCTGGAGAGTCTTCGTTGGCATTGGAAGTTTCCTGCTGCCATCTTTGTATATCGGCGTGAGTGAGCTGCATCCTTGGTGGAGTAGGTTCCCCTGTAGTAGGAACTGGTTCAGGTTCTGGTTCAGCGACCGCATTCTGCGTCGATGCTTTAAAGAATGACTGATTAGGTCGTCGTCGTTCGGGACTAAAGTTCGCCTTCTGGGGCACTGAGGGTATCTCAGAAGGCTGAAAACCTTCAACATCTTCTTCAGTTGCTTCCTCATCCGGTTCTTCCTGTTCGTGTTCCTGCGATCTTTCTCTTTCGTCAAGCTGCTGAGGGATATCCTCTATGGTCATATCATGCTCCTCATGTACCGAGGATTCCTCTGACCTCTGATCCGGAGACGATCGGTTGGACCTTGACTCTGATTGAGAGTTCGTTTCCTCTTCCGACTGCTCAGATGGCTCTTGCATCGCTGCCGGCTGAACAGGGCGGACGGGTGAGAAGAAACCAAGCCTTGGCTTGCCTCGAGGCGCGAGCTCTTGCTGAGGCAGCTGTGGAAACATGGAGCTTGTCGGTAGTGTTTGCGTTGTCTCGGGCTCAGGTTCAGGCTCAGGCTCAGCAGGCCGTGCTCCAAAGACTGACATCTTGAGAGGTGAGAGCTTGTCGGCTAACTTTCCTGGAAGGAGTCCTGGAGATGAGAAGAAGGTCGAGAGGTCGAAGCGGTTCGCCTTGGCAGTGGTAGGAGCTTGTTCGGGTTCTTTGACAGCCTGTTTCTTCTTCTGGCGAGAATGCCTTTCCGCTCGAGGCGGGTCTTCAGTAGCAATCTCCATGGCATCTTCTTCACGATCTTCGGCCTCATCCATCTCACTCATCGTTCTCTGACCAATGCTCTCATCCTGTTGTGTTTTTCTTGTAGTCTGTTTACCCCAAGGGCTCGGTATTTTGTCCCGTCTGCGATAAGGCGATTCCGGCTTTTTCTTTGCGGGTTGTTGCCGGGTTGTTTGAGGACTTGACCTTTGCGCCTCAAACTCCCACAAATCTATATCGTCACCCGCATCTTCGGTCTCATCGTCTGCAACATCCATTGCATCATTGGCTTGACCGTGAGAAGCAGGTGGACCAGTGCGTCTTACTGTTGAACGCGCAAAGGCCTCAAGAGGTACATCCCCACGAAGGTTGGGGCTGATAGGGCCTTCGTTTTGCACCCAGCTCATACCACCCTCACTGGGAGCCTGGAAATGCGTCGAACTGGCCGCAGAATCCCTAGACGCGGTTCGTCGATGACGCGGCGAGGAAGTACGACTGCTCCTTTCGAGAGCTTCCATAAAGCTAGGCTGCCCTGTGTGCCTGGTGTTGGTTCCAAAGGGATCCTCGTAGGCCTCGTTGCCCTGAGGGATCTTGGCAGCTTCATTTGCAGCACGCGACCTTCCGGGACTGGCACTCGTGCGTCGCATGATTTGGGATTCTCTTGGCCCCAAGTCTCTGGTAGCAGAGCTCCTGAATGGGCTTCGCAAATGGCGATCACGGGCCTCAGGCGATGGAGGATCTGATGTCACGCTTTGCAAAGCGCGACCTGCTCGAACAATAGGTGATAGTGTAGGGCGCCTGGCCCTCTCGGACATGAGTTCTGGTAAAGACTGTTGTTCTTGAATAGGTGATGAAAGCTGGTTCATCGGTGTTACCTCTGGCTGCTGGATTTCGTTTTCCAAAGACAGTCGAGGATGGGTTGGCTTAACAATTTTAGGTAGTTCCTGTACCACTTCAGGTTCTTCTTCCACCTCATCCTCCTCTTCTTCGACAGGATCAGCTATAACAGTCTGCTCGAAAACTTGCTCGTCTATATCAGAGTGATCGTCAGGTTCATCCAAAAAGTGATTATCAGCATCCGAATGGTCGTCGGGTTCTTGGGCAGTAGCATCGAAATCGATCAGAAGCTCATCGTCCATGTTCGCCTTCTCAGTCGCAACTTCATTGACAATCTCATCTGCAGGCACCGGTAACGGTTGACCTTGGCTCACAGGCTCAGGCGAAGGATTCTTCAGTGAAGAACCTCTGCTTGAGTTGGGTCTTGTAGGCTTTTGCGACCTAGCCCTCGTCTTCTGGTTGTTATCGCTTTCAACTTCAAAATTCGAAGACGTGTCGTCAGGGGTAGGAAGACGCCCTTTATCAGAACGAGAGGCAACACTTGCATTGGAGGCTTCTGGCTCGTTGACCTCGTCTTGTTGTTCCTCTTGAACATCCTGCTCTTCTGGGGCCGCCTCTTCTTGTGCTTCTGGCTCATCTTCGAGTTGAATGAGTTGTGCCTCTTCCATTTGAACATCCTCTTGCTCAACTACTCGGAGCTTTTTAGCGTTCGCTCGGGGACGTCGGGGCGTAGCTGCTTTCAGCACTGCATCAGGAATCCCCGAGAAAGAATCGTCGTAGACGTTTGCCTCTTCGTTCTCGAGGTGAGATGCGTCATGGCGGTGGGATGCAAGGGGAGATCCACGATATTCAGTAGTTTCGGGGTTGTCGGGCGCGTTCGATTTTAATAGCACCTGGTGTCGCAAAGGTGAAGAACCCATTCTTCGAGGGCTCTGCCACCATCGGGAAGACAGGGCAGGGTTGGGTGAGAATGTTAAAGGCGGGCGAATAGTTGATTGTCGGAAGTCCTGTTGAGGTTCTTCTGGTGCGGTTTCTTTCGCTGCTTCGATCTTATCCCCCTGTCTAGCATTTTCCTGGTCCTTCTTAGGTCTATCACGATCCTGCAAAGACTGCCGTAGGGATTCTAACGTGTTGTTGATAATCATGCTCGTCTCTTCGCCTATATCATTTTCGGTCTGTTGTTGCGTCGAACTGCGCAAGCTTGCTTGTAATGATGGTAGTGAATCCATAAATATCATACTGAAATCTTCGCCCGCTGCGACAGTGTCATCCGCTTCAGGTCGGGTGTCGCTTCGAGGCTCGTTTGCCGAAGAAACATCACTCCCAGCAGGTCCATAGCCATAATCTCCGAAATCCGAGGAACCTCCATCGCGACCATGCTCTGGGCTTGAAGGTCCGGGTGCAGCTTTTGTTGTAGGTCTAGGGGTTGGTTCGTCATCCAGTGTCGCCATCCAGATATCCGAGTCAGGTTCTGATTGCGCAGTCGCGGTATTGTTTGCGGTTCGATTTGCGCGCAACTGATTTGCCTCAGCTTCCGACGGCGTAATTACCAATGTCACATCGTTATCGGCTTGAGAGTCGTCGGCGCGTATAGGAGGAAGTTCGGACACACCGCCAGCGTCCATAAGCTCGTCGAGTAGAGAAGCATCGTCCAATTGGGCGCTTTCCAATATTGAAGTGTTTCTTGGCGTTTGTGCGCTTCCTAGGTCGATAGATCGGTTTTTTGGTGGTCGGCCCCTTCGTTTCTTGCCTGGCGTAGGCTGCGCAATAGTTTCTGTTGTGTCTGCTTCCTTTGATGTGCGCCGCCGTGTTCGAGGACTCCCCGCAATCGGCGTTCCTTTCCTCTTGGTTCCTGCGCTTGGTAATGGCGTGCCGTTTATTTTTCTCGGGCGACCTCGTTTTCTCGGAGTCGCGTCAGGATCTTGCGCCTGCTCCTCGATCGCTTTCTTTAACGGGACTGTTGTCGTAGTGGTGGCCATTTCCCTCCGTCGTGCTGTAGGCAAGGAAGGGCTGTCTTGGAATAGCTTCCGACGCGCACTGCTAGGCCCGACCGACATGCTTTGGTCCTCGGTCTCGACGGTGACTAATAATCGCTGGGGTGCCTGGTTATCTCCAACCTCAAGTTCGAAAGTTTGCCTCCTAGGCGAAGTTCCTTTTCCCGTGGACAAAAATCGGCTGGACCGTTGACTGCTGCGAACTATACGACGCGTGGTAGAGGGAGGTACGGCACTTAAAGGCCTGCTTTGACTTCGAGGCGGCTGTTCAACGGTATCGTTAAGTGGATCTGGCGAGGACATAATATCCGCGCTGGGCGTGTTCATATCGACCACTGACTGCCAGCGAACAGTGAAAGAGTCGGAATCAGCGGCTAAGCTCTTGCGCTTTCGCATCGACGACTAATATTGGTGTTATTCATTCATGGAATGCAATGTAAAGTAAAAGTGCCGAATGCATAAAGGCAAGCGCGCACTATTACCATCTGTTTGTTGCAAAACCAAACCAACCCGCCGCGGTGTGGGTAGGGATCATTAACCGGGGTTGACGTGGCGGCACATGTTGACATTGGGCTAGACTGGGACTAGCGCAGTTGCGGAGCTCCGCATTTTTGTTTCTCCTTGATTCCGAAGCCAGCATCCCCGAATCTTGGTTGTTAATGAGAAACTGAAGAGTCCTCAGAATAACTACCTAATTAAGTTTAGCGGTCGTCGACTTGCACGCATGGTAAAGATCTCTAGTTTACCGGCCCATGTCTTTTTCCCCGTCCCCACGTCACATGCTGGAAGGTGACCTCATTTTCAGATGCGGAACAGTGGCCGACTTTTAGGGATGTCTGCTCGGAAACAGACCCCGTCCCGACCTCGGTATATTTAGAGGAGCACCTCCTGTACTTTGTGCCTTTCTCCTCTGTTACAGGAGGAGTCCCTAGGCATTTGCAGTTGAGACATCAACCATTGCCGAGATCTACAAGCGTCCCTCTACATAATTAAGCACGGCCCCGCGCAACTAATTGTACGTTCCCCAGGTTTTTAATACTATACATTCCCCAGTCCCAGTCCCAGTCCCAGTCCCAGTCCATCTCATTCCCATCAATTCAATTCAAGTTGCAAAGTTTAACGCGCTCGCCGCTTACCCCTGCTCAAACACTCACTTATATACTTCTCCAGACGCCATCATGTCGGACAACATCGACAAGGAGACCACTCCTGAGATCGACTCCCCTATCACAAAGGTTGAGATCACACCAACCAAGATTGAGATCGAGAAGGCGCCCGAGGTGCCCGCCATCCCTCAGAACGACAATGTCGCCCACGCTCTTGCTGGCGCTGGAGGTGGTCTCTTGTCCATGATCCTGACGTAAGTTTCAGAAATGCACATGTCGCATATCCAATGCGACGCAATGCGCTGACCACGTCCAAAGCTACCCTCTCATCACCCTCTCTACACGCGCCCAGGTCGAGTCCAAGAAGGCCGAGAGCAAGTTCAGCGAGGCTGTTGGCAACATCATCGCCCGTGAGGGTATCTCTGGTCTGTACTCCGGCATTAACTCGGCCCTCTTCGGTATCAGCATTACCAACTTTGTTTATTACTACTGGTACGAATGGACCCGCGGTTTCTTCGAGAAGGCCGCTGCCAAGGCTGGTCGCGCTGGCTCCAAGCTCACTACCGTTGAGTCCATGATCGCTGGTGCCATTGCTGGCTCCGCCACCGTTATCATCACCAACCCTATCTGGGTTGTCAACACCCGAGTCACCACCCGCCAGCAGGAGAAGAAGAAGGATGTTGAGGCCGGCGAGTCTTCCCAGCCTGCCAAGGCTCCTAGCACCATCGGTACTCTGTTGCTGCTCCTCAAGAACGAGGGTCCTCAGGCCCTTTTCTCCGGTGTCATCCCGGCTCTTGTACTCGTCATCAACCCCATTCTTCAGTACACTCTGTTTGAGCAGCTGAAGAACACGGTTGAGAAGCGTCGCAAGGTGACTCCTGCTATTGCCTTCTTCCTCGGCGCCCTGGGCAAGTTGTTCGCTACCGCGATCACCTACCCATACATTACCGTCAAGTCTCAGATGCACGTTCAAAGCGGCCAGAAGGAGGGCTCTCTTGCCGCTCTTTCTCGCATCGTGCGTGAGAGTGGTTACTCTGGTCTCTACCGAGGTAAGTACTATATGATTGCTCTTTCACATGACAATATGCTGACTATAATCAACAGGTATCGGTCCCAAGATCACTCAGAGCGTACTCACTGCTGCTCTTCTCTTCGCCTTCAAGGACGTCCTTTACGAGCAGACCGTGCGCCTTCGAATGGCTCAGGCCGCTCGCCGTCGCGTCGCTTAAGCTACCTTAATGTTAGTTTAATTGCTGGTCCCACAAGACCCATCGTGATATCAAAGTATTGAAGATATCGAATCGTTCTCACTATGCGCCCCAGTATCGACAAGCATATACAGTGAGGATGCATTCAGTTATCATTTCGGAAACTGCTATTGTGGAAATGGCGTTGTATTATTTGGCTTATGGCTTGCGGTCTGCTTGGGCTGAGAGGCAGGGCTGAGAGGCAGGCCTGCTACAGGATGGCTGGCCAAGGAGGTAACTCTCATTTGGATACCCAAATGTACGTTTATAGTTTGAAAATATCCTGAATTTATTGCCTTGTTTTTGGCCCGTTAGACATCATTGAACATTTGATGGTTGGTACAACTTTAATAACAATATTGCCTTCGGCTGCCCTGCATCGAGTCACACAAAGCCTTAAGTAGGAACTACACGAGGTACAATCCACCAATCGTGATAACACTTATCCGGAGTTGGCACCTCGGTCTTGACCTTTAAATCATCTGCCCCCCTTTCCAATGCCTTTTGTAATGTTGTGATTGCGAGTCCCGTTGCGATACACGCCTTAAGAGCATTCTTCTTGGAAGTCACCCACTTGTCGTGAGAACCGACCGAAAACGCATCCCGAGCAGGCAATTTGCTCAACGCCTCAAGTCCTCTCTTTGCACCCTTAAGTGCCCTCTCTGCATAGTGGAGGATGTCTACTGTGGGTGATTCTGGTTGTGCTGTTCCCTCTGTGAATTCCTGGAAGTTTGGCAGAGGTGGGAGTCCGATCACTGCAAACGGTCTCATGCGCAGGTCAAAGCGCAATTCATCGTTACTATACGGTCTTGGGGGAAGCTTGATCAGCTTAAGCCGCAGCAAGACGGTGTAAACGCATGAGAGCGCATCAGACAATTCCCACGTGACAGCAGAATCAAGAAGCGTGAGCCGAGTATAGGCAAGAGATCGCTCGAGTTGATGATCAGTGGTGAGGTCGCGGGGTTGAGAGGACGCACGCGACTCCTCAACCTTTCGAACAATGAACGACTTGATCCTCTCTGCATGTTGTAACCTCCATTTGGCGAGGTAGTTTAGATACCAGTACATGCCAGCAAGTTCGTCTGGTTGGTAAACTTCCAGCTCGAAACCAAGTTGCACAATGGTTTCCATCTGGCGGATCTTGTACAGGTACGTCCAGGACGACAGCGGAAGAGACCACGTCTCAACCGGAGCACTGTTCGTACCGGTCAACCGTCTCATAGGCTCTTCGCTCAACCTGAGTTGAATCCTTTGATCGAGCTCCTCGGCATCAACCTGGAGGTTTTCCCAGTCTCTAATGACGTGACAAAGTGTGCGTCGCACACGGCATCGATTCTGACAATACGTTCTGAAGATGTCGAGAAAAGGTTGCGCCGCTCGTTTGCGGAAGAGCTCCATTTGTTCAGCAACTATGAAGCGGGGATCTTGAGGAACTTCGATCTCATCATTGTTGCGGTCAAGCTGAAAGCTCGCAGGTAGGGTCACAATGGAAAAGTCATCGTCTAGTATCTGGCGGATGCTCATCGACCCTAGAACTTCCATCTCGTTAAATAGGAAAGTTTGCAGTAGGGTCCGTACAAAGACCAGTGGTTGGGGTTTCTTGGCTTGGAAGTAATAGACAAAGCTCTAAGCACTGTCAGCGTTGCCGTGTTTAAGGAGGACTCATATTTTACCTGTAGGCATTGAGAGTCGGTGTAGTTGAGAACATCGATTAGTTCAGCGCCGTCTGAGAATAGTCTCGTCAAGTGTTCGAATGCATCTTCAAACTTCAACTGCACAATTGGTCTCGGAGGCATAGTGCTGGCAAGCTTCCTTTGGAGTTTGGCGCTGAAGGCATCATCGACGGGTTGGCCTAGATCATGAGAAGCCTTGATACCTGGGAGGAGGTTGAGACAATCCAGCCATGGTTTCCTCGCTACATCTGGCTCTCTCATGTATTTGGGACACTCTGTCGCTTTCAGGAAATACGACCTTAGCTGTAATCGCTGGTCGAGTGCCTGTCTAAGCTCATGGCTGATTTCGTCACCCAGTGTGGTGAGCAAACTTCTCGCCTCTTGGATAGCATGCTGAATGTGTTCAGGTTGTATCTCTGCGAGAAGGGTACGGTGGTATGTGTTTGTCACAAAGTCTTCCTCCTACAATGTATATGTCAGCCGAGTCAGTATTTTGTCGGTCTCTGGTCGTGCTTACCTCATAGTAGTGTTCGGATCTGATACGCTCGTTCACATAGCCACAAGCCTTTAGCAAACCAAGACAATACGCCCTGAGAATCTCCAGCATATTAGAGTTTCCGGAGGATTCAGCAGTGGCATTTCGGACGAAGCGAGCATCTTGGACTGTTTGTGGCGTGGGTGTCAGAAGCGCTTCAGCATATATGCTTGTGAACAGAGTCTGCGACAGAGGATATCCTTGGTGCCAGGCCATCTAGATAGACAAATCAGTTTTCTTTCTTTTTCATGTAAATGAATCTCTTACCTCATGACAGAGTAGCTGATCTATGATCCCCAACACCTCCTCGGGAAGAAGTGGCCGACTAACGTCGTACAGCTCCTCGAGCTCATCTGGTGACTTGACACAACCACTGTCCATCTTTGGATCCATAATCTACGCACGTTAGTCTTTGATCTGAATCTCATGATGGGAATCTCACCTCGAGAGCCGCGACAGAGTCGAACAGGGTAAAAAAGTCATCTTTAACGAGATCTCCGGGTGCGAGGGCTGTGGTATAGAGTCAGTCAGTCAATGGCGGGGTCATTCATGGTGGGAATACCAAGGATGAAAACTTACTGTTGACGGCTTCTGTGAATTTATCTGTGATATCTACAGCGACTATTCCGGCTGTCATGATATCTGGGGGAGGCGGAGGTGGAGGTTCATATTGGTAGTTTAGCGATAACCTCGCAATATCTGTGTCGTCAGGTCAGACTTTGACATGGCATAATTCAAGGTAGGTATTGTTGGGCACCCACCGTCATCAGGAATAGCTGCTGAGCCGTCCATGTCCGTAGAGTACACTGAATCGAAAAGCGATGCTATTATGAATTATTTTTGCAGCCTGTATATCTGTCGCGTGTGTTGGTGTATGCGCTGAGAGTTTCGTATTAAATTAGATGTTGACAGTAAGTTGGTTGAGTGTGAGAAGGGAGGTTCTGCGAGTTGATTGATGATGGCTCCACCACTACGTACTTTACTTGTTGATGAACTGTCGAATCAATTAAGCTCTGGTTAAAAATGCCATTTACGATGAGGCAGTGGCTTAGAGATTCATTAGATTTTACAAATAAAATCATGGCAGTTAATATCATAACAAAATCTGCTGCTGCTCATATGTTGTGTTCTTCAAAGGCTTTTGTGGAGAGTCGGTAGTAGCCGGGTGCCCAGAAAGTTGAGATGCGTCCCATTGCCATCATGACATGGAATACAATTTGTTTATGTTTAGATCACGGCAAACACCTTCATTTACAAGCAATTTTTGCGTCGCAATCACAATCCTAGTTTTTGAATTGATTGATATATTGTAGCAATCATTATGATACAGTGGCACCAGGTTCATGCGATCGGCGGCTCTTGGTGAATAAGTTCCATCTCATCCCATCCGAGCAATCCCCCTTCAGGCGCCATGCTTCCAATATCCCGTACGCAATCATCTATCCGTGTCGAATTCCTTAAGCGGCGTTCTCGGCGGCGATGGCAGCGTTGGCCTTGGCAAGGTTCTGCATCTCGCCCTGCTTGCCGTTCTGTTGAGGTAATTTACCCGTTAGTAATCTTGTCGCTTTTTCTCTATCGCTCATTGTTTTCGCAGCTTCAGCGTCGCCTTCTTACCTGCCACTTGGAAAATCGGAGATCCATCTCGCCTCGGCGCTCGGCAACGATTCTCTTGTCGTCCTTCAGGCTGCGGCGGACAACGCGGGCGGCGATGGCCAGGTAGCGGTTGTAGCTATCGGGAAAGACCAATGTTAGCTTCTCGGTGCTCGTTGACGGGTCGCTCGACGGCAGGTGATAATTTCGGGAATGCCTAGGAATTCAATTGACGTACGTAAGACCAGCGGCTCTCCACGCGGCGGGCATATTGGCGGTGTTGGAGGTTGGATTGGGAGGGGATTGGTTTTGGTAGTTTGGTGATGGCTGAATCTTTGCTCCGAATTACCGGACGACGGCAGAGCTAGAATTGGAAGCCTTAGGCCGCATCTGGTGTTGGAGCCGGGAAACAGCCGGAAGGTGATGTATCACGTGATATAAGACCGTGTTAGTGAAACAGACTTAGATGCTTGCCCGTATGCAACCAATTTACAGCACCAACTCAAAGGATGCTACAAAACTTAATACTACTTGTCCATCTACTAACCTAGGATATAGAAGAATTTATTTTATGCTATTTGAGACCTTGTTTTATGTTATTTATTTTCTATATAGGTACTGAGATCAAATCCTCCGTGTCCACCTCCTGACCCATTTACAATACAGCATCCACGTACTATCCTTACAACTTAAGCTAAGAATCCTTCAACATTCCTTCACATCAAGCATTGCTTTCTCTCATATTCAACGATAATAAACACAACCATCTTCATACTTAGTCATGGCTACTAGTGTCTTATTAAGCTTAAGCGAAACAGCATGCTTACCCCAAATATGCATGGGTAGTGCAGCTTCATATCAAATAAGCTGCGAGAACACATCACCAAAGGCCAATAGTAGGGGCATCGAAATAGCAGGGGCTACTAAAGAGGCGGCCGCCCAATAAGCTTAAACCATTGGCCTCTGTGCTTATCTTGCAGCTCTTCAGCTCCTCCTCATATAAAGAAGGGAGGTGAGCTGTCTTTCTCAACCTAGCAAGTTCAGTTATTTCTTCCGACATGTCCTTCATACCTTCTCGACGTCGGCGACCGCAAGAGTTTACCCTTCCCAATGGGAAAAAGGTAATCGCCTCCCTTCCGGAAGACATCGATGAACTACGGGAAAAACATGGGCGTAGTAGCGACGTCCAGGTCGAGATTGTTATCCATGGATCACCAGAGCATCACAACTATCTCAGAGAGACACGGGATCATCATGAAGGTCGCCGCCATCACTTTCGCCAGAAACACGGCCCTGCCTTTGATGAGTGGGAAGATATGCAAACTCAGCTCGATCTCGTTAACAGCCATCTGGAACGACTCTCCACCAACACATCCAATCTGAATGCCAACTTTGACAAGTTCGGCTACGGTGCTGAATTGAGAACTTACGATGACGATGAGCCTGCGCCTGGTGTCGATTCCTCCAACATATCTACCTCTGATACATTGTCAATTGGGTCCAGCGGGAGTCAATCCCGATTAGGGGAGACAATCAAGCTCTTCAAGAAGCCAGTCGTGAAGCAATGGTTTCACAAAGGTCTTCTATGGCGTGCTTCAGAAAATACCGAAATCATGGCTATTGAGCTCTTCTTCGATCTCTTATACGGTAAGAATTCCGACATATTGAGGTGGCCATATGCTAAATAAAAGTGACTAGTCGGCATCATTCACGTCAATGGCGAGCACGTCTGGGCAGAGCCAACCGGCAAGGAATTGCTTCGCTTTGCGATTACCTTTATCATGTCGTGGAAGATCTGGTCCGACATTACCTTGATCCTGAGTTGGTTCGAGACAGACGATGTCTTTACTCGACTTGAGATTCTGTTCGAGATTGCATGTCTCTTGGGGTACGTTGGTTTCCAAACGAAAAGAAGCCATATATCTAACTGGACAGATTTTCTACCAACATGACCTACGCCTTCCACGAGGGGGAACACAACACGTATACAATGCTTATTTCCTTCTACGTCGCTGCTCGATTCAGAGGTATCACGCATTTCTTATATACCGCTTACCTTTTACCAATGGTCCGCGGTGTCATGATCTGCCAGGCGATCAACATCATTGTTCCTGCAGCCATCTGGATCGCCAGTATTCACGTCGAGATGCCCTCTCGTCTAGGACTGATCTGGGTTGCTATTGCCCTGGACATGTGTGGCCAAAGCATTCTGACGAGCCTGTTCCAATGGGCTCGAACGAATTCGCAGCCTAAGAGATTTGCTAGATATATTTCTGGTATTTTCGAGTTCTTTCCAGCTGTCAACATTGAACATAGGGTTGAACGTACCAACGCATTTGTCTCCTTGGTTTTTGGGTACTCTGTCATGGGGCCCATGTTTCAGAGCTATGGAGGTTATACAGTCGATGTGTTCCTGGGTAAAGCTGTTCTTGGGCTCTGCCAAGCTTTCGTCTTTAACTGGATTTACTTTGATGTTGATGGAAGTAACATCAACATCCATGCTATTAGACGGTCCGTGTATACTTGTGAGTGCATTTTCTCCCCACTTTCCTCTTCTTCTGATCTCTCTCGTCCGTTACACTTGTGTTAACATTTCAAGCTTCGATATGGCACTATGCCCATCTTCCTTTCATCATGGGCTACATCCTTTCATCTGCCGGATTGTCCAAACTCGTTCTGGCTGCCGATACTCCTGGCGCGAACCCCGAGCACTTGACAGAACACTACATCGAGCGTACAGATCCTGAGATTGCCGATGGTATCCGGTACTTCTATTGCCATGGTCTCGCCATCGCACTCTTTTTTATGGGAGTCATATCAGCCTGCCACGACCACCGTCACCCAGCAACTCGACGTATGTCCAAAAAGACTCGGTTGGCCAATCGAGCACTTGTGTGTCTTATATTGTTTTGTCTGCCGTTGGCCAAGAGTCTCAATTCATTGAATCTTTTGTCCATCACTCTGGGTTTGACTATCTGGGTCCTACTTCTAGAGCTATTTGGCAAATCGTGCCGCAATGACCCTTTTATTGGTGAGAAGAAAGGATGCTCGGTGCGGTATAAGTGCAAGTGTAGCAAGAAGGATCTTGAGAATGCCAATTTGGACGAGAAACCAAAGACTGCGACAGCAGAGGTGCTTGAGCTAGGACCTAGAGAGAAAACTGCGGTGGCTGATGTACAGGACTGAGCAAAAGTATGAAACTGGGGAATGGGATCCGAGTTTGCAAGTGGTTACAATTTATGAATTATCTAATAAAAATGGATTTACACACATCTGAACTCCCGCTTCTCACTCTAATAAATGAACTCGGCCATCGGTTCTCTCATCCCAAGATCTAGGAGCCACCCCCGATCATCGCCATAGTCTGATGCACCCTCCTTCTATCGACCTCCTTCTTCAACATACATATACAGCTTGATACAGCAAGTATTTCCATCTCGACACATTCTTCCTTTCTGTCCGCCCACTCATGCAGATCAAGCATAAGTCGCCCTCCGTTTCCAGCAGTACACCTCTTGGAACCGGGGGTACGAATTCCACTGCCGCGCATAAAATGCCCAACCTTGCGTCTTCGCTCCTCTTGTTTCCCCCACATGACGGCTACCTTGGTCACCTGCTCGAGAATGAGCAGAGAGTCGACTTTCTCGCCCATAAAAGCTCGACGTTCAGCGCGGGAACCATATCGCCATTCGAAGGTGCCGAGGTGAGTTCGCATGACTACGCTGCGGGTCAACATTCCCTTGCAGTTGATCTCTATATCCTCTGCTTGCCTGCCCTGCGAGGCTTCGGTTTCGAGGCGGATCTTGGGAGGTTTACCCGGTCCATAACGGTATGTCGTTGTGCAGAGTGGTTTCTGTGCGCAATCGTTTGCTCGAGCTAGGAAACATGATCCTGAGTTACGAGCTGGTCGGATGGAAACGTATTCGGCTTCTTCGATGTCTCCTGTTGATGAGACGTTGAAGGTGTAGATTGGATCTGGCCGCGGGGGTACCGGTAGTTTGATGAGGGGAATTCCGGAAGCTTGGATCTGAAATTGTTTGGTAGGGTAAAAGTCAACTATTTCGGTATAGCTATGTGCGGATTGATCTTTGTTGTATGTTTCTGTATACGTGGGCAAGGAGTTTGTGGAGGATGATGTTTGTGAGATGTAGGATAGTTCTATGGCTTCGGCTGCTTCATGGTCCTGGTGGAGTGTCGAAGAAGAAGAATTGAGATGTGATTCTGTATGATACATAGTCTCAACTTTTGTAGACATTTTTTTCTTATTGTTGAAAGATTGATGAAGGTGTTGTAGTAGATATAATTGATGTCAGTTGTGTAAGTGCCGTTGAACACTCTTCCATATCTCCACCTCCAAGGCCGGAACAGGCGATATATATACTTCAATACTTACTCCAAATCTCCTCACATGATAATGATTTACAATTGGATCTTCGCTGAAACCGAAGAATACGGCGCAATATTTCTCGGAGAGCCCAAGGCATCTTTCAGCCCTGTGGCGATGATTGGTGCATCTGATGATCAATATCCCCACACAGAATAATACGACGAATGCGAGATGCGATATGTGGGGGGCTTTGGTGAGGCAGTGCCGATGAAGGGAAGAACAAAGACGTAGGATGAGGTAATTACACATGATCACTATTACTACAGGATGGCAGAGACCTTGAGGATAAGCCTATCATACAAAAAATCAATAGCCCAATAGCAGATAGGTAGTATAAGATGACTTTAGATTTTATAGTAATATTAAGTTTCCTACGACACAAGGATTACAACATCTTCATCTCTCACGCAACTCGTCCAAAGAAAGTAACATCATTATCAAGCTTCTCCTCAACCCACATGGGCCACTGGTTATAAGTCTGATGCCCTAGATCAATGCTTCGATTGAGATACTTTAACCACCGCGAAAACCCAGGGTCAAGGTCTGGCTTTCCGTCTCGCTGGTCAGGAGGATACTTGTTAGACACGTTGCGATCCTGTCCACTAATAGGCGTTATTATTTCGTTAATAGCGACCCAGTGCGTGTGGAGGAGCAGCATGACTTGGTTATTGGGGTCGATGAGGGCTTGGAATGTGTCATGTGGGAGAAGCATCCACCATCCATATTGCGCTGTGTATGCTTTGTACGCTGTGAAACCGAGTTAATCAGATGAATCAGTCATTTTGGGGTGTTTAAAAACTCACCATCCCAGGAATTGACATATAGCTTCTCAACCATGGTCATGAGATGTTGGTGATACTCAAGCTCAACGCCCTCTGCGCACAACGGTTTAAGATTCGTGAGAGCTTCAAATGCAGAATCTGTGAAGCCCTTGGGAATAAGCGGAAGGCCTTGCATGAGGGGTTCAAGCAGCGCATCCTGATCCTGTTCAATCATATTCTCAAAGATAGGTTTGATGCCACGAAACATCATCTGCATGCCCACAATCATGATGCCCCGAATAAAAGTTAGATACTCGGCCAGTCCGTCCTCGAGAGAGACGGACTGAAATGTCAGGGCGTAGCAGGTAGCTACCATGGCATTGGCTTCCTCGTAATTCATTGAAGATTTTGTGGTTTCTGCAAGACGTTTCTTGATGGCTCTTATGGCTTTGATGCGATGGTTCATGGCTGATGATAAGATGCTGGGGTCGTCTCTCATGAGTTCAGAGGCGGAGAAGCCGAGAATGGCATGCATGAGGTACTCATTCTGGTAGAGTTAGTACACAAGCTATCTATACTCTATGCAACATACATTGTGAGCAATGCAAGGTATCTCATGAGTCCAGATATCCTCTTGCTTTAGAGGATGGTGAGGATAGCATTGTGTAAGGAAGTGCTGGAAGAAGCGCATATCCTGGAGAGTGAACAGCGGAATCTGGTGATGTGGCTACGATCCGTCTTAGTCAATTATGTTACGGGTGCTTGTAGATAAATACATACCTGGTGAATTACCTGTGGCGTAGATGGATACTCGCATTTGAGCCCCGTCTTTGTACAATGTCCACAAGCAGGATGAGTCTCTTGACACTTGATACAAGTTAAGAGGGAATAAATCAACTAGTGTAGCACACAACATACCTTGATACGCCTTCTCTTACAGTTATAGCATCCTCTTCTGCTCTTTGTATGACCTCTCCGCTCAAGTCTCTGTTTCTGAGCTGATGGTCTTTGAACAGCGACTTCACTGCTGGAACCTGACGGGGGTGTTGCTTTGTCTGATGAGTCTGAAGTTGATGGTAATTGACTTTGAGCACTCTCTCCAAATGTTATATCGTCTGCTTGGAGAAAGGCGCTGTAATCAAAGTCTTGGTCGGGGAATGATAACATCCCCGGGCTGAATTGTTGTGACATGTCCATTTCAGTATTGCTGAGGGTGATGCAAGTCTAGTGGACGATTGCATATCCATCCATGAGTTGTCGGTTACATCAATCGGATCATTAATTCTTGGAAAGACAAAGGAAGTCGTGAGGTCTTGTTGGAAACTCACCAGGCACCAAGTATGTAGACAGCTTCAACATGGCGAATCAGGACATCAGATTGTCACGTGTAGAAGCTGTAGTGGACGATCCTATAGAGTGGCTTGGACTCTGCCACAACTAGTTGAGCAGCTTGTTCTATCATTCGCTGCTGTCTTGATTCCTCCCTAACAAGCAGGGCGTTAGGCGTGACGGGTCATCATTCAGCCGCCTTCTCGCACTGTCATCCCTATTCGGGAGGCTGTGTTGTTATTTGCAACTATTTACCTCTATTGCTATAAGTTGACTTTGGTGTTGGAAAGTGGATTCTGTGTTTTACCGTTTTAACCGTTTAAATGACGTCTCTTTGCATGCACCTCTTTCACTTAAGCTCTACATCTCATCTCCATCACTGAAGCGGGGCCCCAGACTTGATCTCTACTGCATTGCTGGCGTTTAACTCTATTCTAAACTCACGGGTAACAACATCGACAACGGCCCACAATTCAATATCAATGTCAATATTGATACTCTGTACTTTCTTTTGCATCGTTTACTTGGACGTTGAATTCATGTTGCCACCCTAGAGGTAGACATGGATGTATTAATAAACGCGCGCCTATGATCGTCAACATCTCATTTCCCAAGAGCTAGAGCCCAGCGCTTCCATCAACACAACGATTGGCAAATTATCCCCGCGTAGATCGTCCTGTTTTAGCTCACCTGAAGTTTTAAGCTATGTTACGGTGTGCTTCTATTTCAAGACCTCACTCATTTATTGCCGTTCACCGTTTATGTTGATCTCCCTTGCTGGTTCAGTTGAGGCTCTGTTGGGATATTGTCTCGGAGATGGCACGACGGACTACCTCACTACTAATGACAAACAACTGTGACATCTCCAACACGCAATTATGATTTTTCTTATCAGGGTTCACTATTAACGTTTTGGAAATAAAGAGCAATGACCACAACAGTGCATCCCTAGAGTTCGAAAGTAATTGAAACAGCATAAAGTTTCCCCACGACTACAAGGCTGTACTATTAACTGTAAAACCAGATATCGAAATATACTCCGTAACCTCTGCGAGATTGCAATAATGGCACAAGCACAACCATGAAGAGCTACGACACGAATATAACGGCATGATTGAATGAAAGTATATCACAGCGCATCTTTCCTTTAACGCTGGACCCCAATACTCCTTGGGCGGAACCTTACCCTATACCACAAGATAGCATCCGTTGAATATCAACATCAGGGACTGAACAGTATAGTTAGTACATATGTTATCTCCTCTAGTGTGACAAGCCCACTGCCTTTCAAGGAGGCCTCTCCAATTCACCAAGCTCTGTGGGCTCGCAACCACCGTGAACGTCTTGGTAATGTTCCCAGCAATCAAACAAGGTTCCGTTGCCCGCAAGGGCCGCAACTCAACATCCCCAGACAGAAAGAAGCGGGGGACACGGGACAGAGCGCTCGTATAAGCAACGAGACTAACATCCCATGGATATCGTACAGAGAGATTAAACATGCCTTCCAGAACTTCATGGATACGGTGTATTGTGAAGAACCAGGATTATGCAATGTGGAGAGCTACGGAGCCATATTAATAAAAGCTCGAGAGAATTGTCTTCAGGGATCTCCTGACGCGATCTCGACCAAGATAAGATGAGATGCCCATGCTTCCCCCATTCATGGGTCCATAACTTATGGGCTGAAATCACAATGATCAACACTGACAACAGCCGGTCACTTGAGAAACCAAGCTTGTTGTGTTAACAGTGAGGCTAAACCCGGAGGTAAGCAAGTAAACAAGTCCAATACCCCTTAGTTTTCGTCAAGATAAGAAACCAAAAAAAGTGCCATACAATGAATAAATTGCAACACGTCAGCTTGACCGCCACATGCCGATAGTCTGTTGCCAAGACGAAATGAAGAAAAGAAAGTCCGTGACACTGGCTAGCTTGCCTGCATGCACAAAGTATACTTGATTGCGTCCTCTTTGTGCCTGAATTTTGATACATGCAGGAAATGCAACCATCTCATTATGCACAGTGATCACAAAGACCATCACAAAGAAAGACGAATTATGCTGATACACGTTAACAAAGAAAAAACAAGGACGAAAAAGAAACTCTGCATTAGTATCCGTAGCATTGTGTATTTTTTTTCTTGTGCGTTCTTTCTTAGACTACAAAGCCAAGATGTCCAGGTGGAGATAACACGGTTGAGAGTGCAACCTTCTACATGCCCTTGCTTGGTGTCCTTGGGTTGTTGGACCGGGGAATCGAGAACCAAGCTTTTTATGCCAAAAATGGCTCAACCGTGGTTCGTTGTTCCGTTTTCAGCGTAACCTTGTACGGGATGACTGTACCGAACTCGAGGGCCCGATCCAGACCTCGGGGGGTCAGAAAACATGAGACCCGCCTCTACCAAAATTCGCTGTTAAACCACTTGTTCACGTCTCATGTTTTCTGACCCCCCCTAGCCAGAGTCAGTTCTCGGAAGGTAGAAGTGGTAGAATATGGACAAGGATGAATCATGAACTGTCATGTCTTGTTCGTGTGGCGGCGGGACGCAATTTCGGAAGGTGTTTCACGCGGCGGATGCTAAGTGGGAATTAGGCCTAGTAGCCGACGTGGCCCAGCCCTCTGTGCGATGGTTCAGGTGTCCCAAGAGGCTGGGTTGGGAGGACATTGGAACAACTCCAGAAAAGCCAGCCATGCCAGCCTTTGAGAGTCTAATTTTTGGTGGTGGCATTTTGGCTCATGCTGTGCGTTGTCGGGTGCCGTAGGCGTCATCTTATGTTAATCATGCGTCGTGGTGTGAGGCAATTGGAATGACCAGCAGGTCCGGTGATGAAGATTGTAATTGCAGATGATGCTTCTGGTCGACGTCTTGCAGGTCGTGCATTTACGACCTTGGCTGGGCTTGGCATGTGAATAAGCATGAGAGCAAGGCGAGCCATCATCAAACATCCTGGGTAGGATCAGCTGCCTGTTACCCAGTACAGTGTAGGCGTTGTCCGACCGCTTGCTCTGAAGGCGTTCTCGAAGGCAGCTGAACGAGATCCAACTAATTCAAGTGCCGGCAGGAAACTCGGTCGGTCAAGCTTTGCTGTCTTGGCTTAATCTCTGCCCTGAGAACGGGGACCGTTTGGTTTCTTATCCGTATAGCATGGTGGATAAAGCGAGTTTTGATGTGGGATCGTCGAGTCAGTCGTGTTGGGGACGGGACGAGCGTGTTGACACTGCAGCTGCAGCGCGGTGTCAGCATCGGCCAGTTTGTCATGTTAGTTTACAGTGAGCACCGAGCGCTGTTGTACCTTGGAGGCAGGTAGTAATTGCGCCCCAAAGAGGCCGTACTGGATCATTCCATTAGAACGTTATTGGGCCGTTTGCGGTCTTTTTCGTTTCCTTCACACTCGTTTTTGTGTTCCTGCAGATGGTGTGTGGGAGGGATGGAAGGAAATCTGGACCTGCAGTGGTTAGACCAAAGCCGGACGAAATAGCGCTGCTGATGGCTGTTTCAGTGCAAACATAACTTGACCTGACTGGTTGTGCGTGTGCTTGTGCCGTCTCATATCCACTGCCACGTTGACCCATGCTTTTTTCTTTTGCTTGCCGTTGCTATCGTCGCCTGTGAGGGCGGTCGGGCCACCCAATCGGAAGGTGACTCTATGCAACCTGAGGCGCCAAACAAGGATGAGGGGGTGCCCCTGACATAAGACCCGCTATCTGTCAGGGGTATGGCATACCCGGGTCTAAATCCACTCAGGCACAGGCGCCAGGAACAAGATTATTCGGCCAATAGAAATCATCAAAATGTCCAAGCATCTCACCTGAACCCACCAGAAACGCCTCAAGCCCGGCCCCTGCAGTGGAGGCTCTAAACAGTGCAGGTGGAGACCCTCTTGCCCAGTTAGCCAGCTTGAGAAACAAAGATACCAGCCAACAGGTCAAGACTCGGGTATCTCCTTGGATCGTCAGCAGGCGAAAAGATACATTCCAGCCCACTTGATCGCAAGTACTCACCTGCTCACCTCTGAGAAACCACACCACGTACTTGCCTGGTCCATTACGAGGAACTCCTTGTTCATAAACCCTCCAAGGCCCCCGTTTGTTTCGAACTTCCCTTCCCCTTCTCTCCTTCATCTCGTCAACCCTCGCTCGATTAGTCGTCGCCCTTCATTAAGAACTATCTATTTGCGTCTTCGATAGATCGCATCCACACTCTCTAAACCGGCCGTGCCGATCACATAACTACCAGCTTACACCTCGATATTTCGTGCGTCGTTGCTTTCACTCCTCAGTGATCAACTCCCCGAACATCAATCCACACTCATTACACAGTCGACTGCCGACGATCCAAAACACCGGGTTACCTTCGATCCTTACTCAAACAGTCACTTTCAGGAACTTCAGTCAAGATGATCGCCAACAAGCTCACCATTGTCACTGCCGCCGCCGCTCTTCTTGAGCCGGCTCTTGCCCTCGGCCACCGCCACGGCCACCACCAGCACAAGCGTGGTGACACCGTCGTTGCCACCATTGACGGTCAGGTCGTCTCTTGGGAGAACAACTACTACGGTCCCGGCGGTGCTGCTCCCGTTGCTACACAGGTTGCTTCCAAGCCCGAGGCTCCTGCTGCTCCCGCTCCTGCTCCCGCCCAGCCTACCACCATCATCAAGGTCGCCAAGCCTTCCCAAGCCGCCAAGGCTGCCTACGAGGCTCCTAAGGCTCCCAAGGCTGCTGCTCCCAAGGCCAAGGAGGCCGCTGCTCCCAAGAAGGTTGAGCAGGTCAAGCAGGTCAAGGCTGCCGCTGCCCCCAAGAAGACTAAGCCCAGCACCGGTGGCTCTTCTGGATCTGCTGGCCTTTCTCACAAGCGAGGTATCTGCTACAACAACGTCGACCTCGCCAACACCTTCTACAACGACTGCCCCAACTGTGGCTGGGGTTACAACTGGGACTCCGAGTCCGGTGGTCTTGACAGCAGCCTGGACTTCATCCCCACCCTCTGGTCTGACGATGCCGTCCACGTCGACCGCTTCGGCTCCAACTGCGCCAAGGCTCTTGCCAACGGTGCCAAGGCCATCTTCTCCTTCAACGAGCCCGACAACGGTGGCCAGGCTCACATGACCCCTGAGGCCGCTGCCGCTGCCCACATCAAGTACCTCAACCCCTACGCTGGCAAGGCCCTCATCGGTGCTCCTTCCATCAGCAACAGTGGTCTCCCCATGGAGGGTCGCGAGTGGCTCTCCGCCTTCGTCGACGCCTGTGGTGACAAGTGCCACTTCGACTTCTGCAACATCCACTGGTACTCCGAGGTTGAGTACGGTGAGACCCTCTTCGAGCACATCGAGAAGTCCTCCGAGATCTGTGGCGGCAAGCCCATCTGGCTCACCGAGTTCGCCCCCAAGGGTTCTGACGACGCCATTGCTTCTTGGCTCGAGGAGGCCATCCCTCGTCTTGAGGCACTCGACACCCTTGATGCTTACTCTTACTTCAAGGTCGAGACTGGCATGCTCATGACCAGCGAGACCGAGATGTCCAAGTACGGTAGCGTCTACGCCTCCGCTTAAGCTTCTCAAAGCTTGACGGCCGGTGATGCCACCAGTTCTTTTTAACACTTCTTGTACACTCGCTAGGGGGATACCCAACAACTGTTCAAATTGGCTTTTTTATCGGAAGGAGGGGAGGATAGAGATTTTCATGGCGCCCGTTGACTTCTGTACATATTCTGCATCTAGGTGACCTGGATCTGGCTTTTTACCACACCGTTTAATCCAGTATCCCCCCGTTTATTCTATAACGGTCATCCTACCTACCTTTTTATTACCAGTTCCGGGACCTCGCACTCATACAAAAAAGGGGGCTTTGCAAATAGACACAATTTCCTGATTTTAGCAGTTTGATAGACCACTACCTACTTTTTAGCGCGCAGATATATCTACGAGCTACGATGACAATGAACAGCGATTTAACTGCTCCAACCACCTTGCGTTTGTGCCTCGTGATGAATGACGCATGTGATGTTTAAAATGTCTTGAGTGAGCATCATAATGTTTCACAACTTGTGTCTCTTCCAGCCTCTGGATCGTTTGACCGTTAGGTAAATTCTGCGATCAAGATCATGTCTCGATGCATCCGCGGGGCTGGGGGGTTGTGGAATGCTGTGCTATATCGAAGTACGGGAGATCTGCATCTGAGTCTCGTGCCATTCCACCATGAAGATCTGAGACTTCTATTCCAAATTCAATCAGCTGGTCAAGTCAAACACCTACCTTTTAGTTCATTGGGAGGAGGGACCAACCGAGGCAAGCAAGGTGAATAATTAGTATATGTCCTCGTCACAATCAAGCAACGTATAGCAAAGTATTCATATAATGTTCATAAATAGGATTAACAATACATAATACAATTAGTTTGGTGAGCTTATACAACGCTCGATGATATCTACAACAAAAAACTTGGGTATCTCGCTTCCCTCTCTATACAAACGTTGAACTTCCTACAACTCTGACTGCCAACCGACCCTATCAATGCCGGTCTCCCTTTTTACCAAAAACCATAGTACACGCAATTTTTTCTTTAATTCATCGGTCGTGAAAAGGAAAGTGTTTTCATTCGTTGGTGCTGCGGTCTGCCGGCTTGAATGTGGGTTTGTGTCGGCTCAGAAGCATCCATCTTACCAGGAGAATAAACCGCTGGGCGTAGTGGGAATTCACGGTCAGACTCGCCAATAGTCTCGATATCATCGTCAAGAAGGCTCCCTTCACGGCCGGGCGTAGGGTTGATCTGACGGTGGATGGTCGTGGTGACAACGACACCACTGCTGACCTTGGTGACATCTGAACCGTTATCGCTCGAGAAGGCGACGGCACCTGAGGATACGAGGTTGGCCTCATCATCCATATCGTGACTGTTGTTAGGAGCCTTGGAGGCTCGCATGTTGCTCATTTGATGAGCTGCCGATGATTGTCTACCAACGTAGCTGTTGTCCATGGCGGCCGAGTTCGCCTGACTGGAGGATCCGGCATTGTCACGAGAGGTGACCCATTGAACGACGACTGCCGAGAATAGCACTAAATCTTATTAGCTTGTATGTCGCAAGTATCGACATAATGACATACCATCGCTGTTACAGCACATGAGACATACCCATCCGGGCTCACCGTTGAGAACCATCAACACTGATAGATTCCTACATATTCTATTAGTTCCATGTCCTGACAGAGGGATTTGGTAAGGAACATACACAATGCTGCTTGTTAGGGTGCAGCAAGCACCGACGAAAGTACGCATGGCGATGCTGCGGAGGCGAGAATTGGCGCCAGTTTTTGGCAGGTTCTTGAAAGAATAAAGGTCTGGGCCTGTTGTTAACATGTGTTGTCATCGTTCCGAATTCTATTCAACCTACTCTTGAGAGGAATGAGAAAAAGGATAGTCAAGTAGACGTTGACGACAGCATCGAAAGCGATAAGAGGAATCATTGAGATCTTTTCCATCCCAATAAAACACTCCCCATTGACGATTCTAGCGATTCGGCTAGAGAGCGCTGGTTAGTTGGCTGGAAAGATGGAAGGCAGGAAACCCGTAGTTCCAGGGACCGGCTTACAAAACAAAGTTCATTACCACAACAACTCCATAGCCGACCAGGAGAGTGATTATGTTGAACAAGTAGAGCCCCGAGTTTCGTCGTCGCGTAGTAGAGCTTCGGATAACGTGCTATTTACTGTTAGATTCTCGATTGTCTACCAATTTGTGTCCTATTACGTACCGCCTTCTCCACAAGGAAGACATAGATGAGCTGCCTTTTTGTTAGTCATGATCTCTCGTGGCGGAACACACGATGGAACTCACAATCTTGGTTGTTACATAGCAGACCAGGCATAGAATAATTGCTCCATGGCAGATATTGAAGCTGGTGTTGAGGCCGAAAACCTGTGTAAGAATTGCCGAGGTAAAGACAAAGCCGTATGAGTCGACGTAGATGATCAGAACGACTCCTAATTGTTAGTATTTACGCCCCGACTTGGATGGTAAGTGTACTCACGCCAAGCAACAAACGGTAACCTTGCCCACGATCTAACTGCAGTGATTCTCTGGACTGTCCCATGATTTGTCAGTCCCTAGTCCCAAATGTTATCCGAATCGTAGTGACGACGTACAGAGAAAGATTGACAAGACCGAGACGGATGCGAGTGAGACAATAACCGACATGGTATCTCCACCGATAGGTACAGGTTTCGGGGGGACGTGAGCCTCGCGAGGCATGATGGAGTTTTGCGGAGCCATTGTGTCTTGAGTATAAGGCGAGGAAGATATCCAAGTCAGGTCCAATGGATTTCAAGTGCACCTTTCGTTCGTATGTGCGTCGATATTTGATCACAGAACCAAGACAAGGAACTCGGCAATTAGAAGCGGCGAGTCTGAGCGTATTATAGAGAGAGCAGTCGAGAACAAGAGCAAGAACAAGAAAAACTAAAACACCAAAAACCGTAAGTGGCATAGAGTAGAGAAAAAGACAGTGCTAAAGATTATCAAGCTATGGCTTGGTTTAGTCTAAGGAGATCTAGGCCAAAGACTAAATCGTGGCTATTAAGTAAAGCGATCAAGCCACGGGTCTCACTTTCCCGGCTGTGCGGTGCAGTAGCCGTTCCTTCCTCAAAGTGTTGGTCATGATACTGGTCGTGCGAGCACCCAACGTTAGGGCAGGCAGGAAGGAGCGAAGGAAGGAGCGAAGGAAGGAGCGAAGGAAGGAGCGAAGGAAGGAAGGAGGTCTAGTCAGTGTCTTAGACAGGCCACTACCTACTAATCTAGACTTTTCACCATCAAAGTCGCTAGCCACGAGCAATAATAGTACTCTCAAAACGGAAAAATCAAAACATTCGAAGCTGTTGAAACTGCCGGCAGATACAAACACTGCCACATTCCCCGATCAACATCGATTCTCAGGGACAACTAACCAGGGACCGCTCCACCGATCGGCGCTCTCAAAGCTAACAAAGGTTAACGAAATGCCACCAACTACAAGAGAGAGGATGAGAGAATAAGGTTCGGGGCCGTCAGTTTCTCAATGAGCCATCGGCGGGATCCCGATCGAGTGGACACGGGAAATAGGGGATATTAACTAATCAACGAAAGGGTTGCCCAGCAAGTAATCCATAGCGGAGGACCCGAATACCTACCTCAGACGCGTGTTCTTGGCAGGCAACTGTCATGCGTGTCTATGGATCCAGGGAATAAGCCTGCTCCGTCGGTCCCTCTCCCGGCCATCCAACGAGTATAGTCTCCGACATGGCTCAGGAGAGCATCATCGCCAAGTCACTACCTATCTAGTATGCTTCAGGTCATGTCGATGGTGAAGAAATCCCCTTTTCGGGCTATCGATAAAGAGGCTCATCGAGACCGTGGCTCAGGCTTATCACTATGCAAGTATTTGTGTTGATGAACGACGGCAGTTCCCCTAGTTCCCTCCATCAGCAACGGCCTTTTTCTCAGCCAATCTTGTGGAAATTATTCCAGATCCTTCTTGATTGGCGACTACAACAGCGCAGAGCAAGCCATCCCTTTCGGTTTCATTTCAAACGGTGGACATCTTGTGATGCATACTATGGGAGACAGCCAAAGAACGAAGCCGACTGATTTCGGGTGACTGAACACTCACTGAAATCGACAACGCATTGTCCTGGCCTTACCATCTGCCAAATGCAAGCTAGGAACAGCGGAAACGAATACCGGGTCCATGCCACGGGTATTCTTGGTCCGTTGTTGTAAGCTTGTAAGTTGACATAGTCGATTGGGCTAATGTCTCATCTACCAAGATACACACTTACTACACGTTGTAGGATGCGATGGCGATTGTCGAATAATTGCGGCACGATATTTACCATGTTGGGATGGTAATATAATGAAGAGGAAACTTACTCCTTGGAAGGAATTCCCCTGAGAATCTTTTCTGTTGTATCAAAGTCTCAGAGTCAACGAAAACCCTTTCCCTTCAACCGGAACCGATCAAAACCCTTTGACCCGGACAACGTACAGGCAAGATCCGGCGTCGTTACAATCTCGCTATTGGTCTACCAATAATTGAGAGTCAGGAAAACTCAACAGGCAGAAAGAATCGCCGAGCCTTGACTCAGTAGGAGTTGAGAAACCTCTGTCTCCAGCACGACATTGCTCTTTGGTATTGTGGCTGATGTCTTAAAAACAGAACCGCCGGGTGAGGCAAGCTATGTCCGTGCAGGTGAACATGTACACTAAACAAGATTAAAGCACAAAGCCTCTCTTCCCCATTAGGAGTTAAAAAGTGGCAAAAAGCAGCAGAAGGGTTTAGTCAACCGGGCAATTAACTCAACTTCGAGGAACTACCTACATGTAGGTAAAATACAGGAAATTGAAGACCAGGCGTCGGGCTCGACCAGGGCCTAATTTAGATCTGATCAATTCACCTAGTCCGATCTATCATTATCCACACCAGATCTGTTAGTTCTGTATGTTGATCTTGGCTGTGTCTGTGTGTTACTTATCCAGGCTGTCAGAATAACGACGACCTAGTTGATGGAAAGACATGTTCCATTTATTGTTTACTTGATCTGCAGTTACACAGACGTTGATCTGCAACACCTACGTAAGGAAAATTGATCCCGCTTGTTGGTGGTTTAAGGTTTGTCTGTGCTGGCTTGATGATCATCCTTGGTTCGTGCTGTATATCCGTAGCTGAGTAAATTCATCTACTTGTAGCATTCTAACCTGAATATTTATATATATATATCATATTAGATGTAAGGAAGATTGTATATGTTCCTTTCGACAATATAAATGCTCAGAACACAAAATATCAATACACTATACAATCATTATAACTGACACGACACAGCTGCAGACCTAGTACCCTGTTGAAGAAAAGCCACATTGTGCTGCAGCTCAGAGCTCGGACTGATTGATGAATCTCGATTACGACATTCAGATCGTAGCCACATCTTGTTTCTTCACATTAGACTCTCCACCGTATTATCGGCGTCAAGCCGCAACGGCAACACCTACAGCTCTTGAAGCCACTTCCTTTCTCCTATTACTAGAAAGTTGGCATTGCAGGACCCTGATTCGTAGGGCTGGCTTGGTTGTTGGTAGTAAAAGGGAGGGACCCTTGTAAATCTGTCAACACACCATTGTGCTTCCCCACGGCGGATGAGCCCTTGGACTGCATTGCCGAGCCCCATCGGACATTTTGACCCATGACCCTTGCTGGGCTGAATGTCTCCGTGATGGCGACTGTAACTATCAGGTGCTAGCTTCACAATTAGGTACTGGTCTACAGCCTTGAGTCTTGTAATCGTTGTTCTTGTAGAGCTTCAATTTCGCGTCAGTATATAATCGTCAAGGTATCATATTCGAAAAAAAACCCCCAAACTGATCGTCAGGAGATAACTAACAGCAGCAAACCCCAAGGTGCAATTGCCCAATAAACGCCGTGCCATGCCGCCCATTCCCCAATCATTCCTCAATTCCAACGCCGAGTTCGAACATTCTTTTTCTTCCATCGCAACGGTCAGTGAAGGCATAGCTGAGCACATGCGCCCCCTCATCATTTTGAATCTTCAATCAGCCCGATCAGCCCGATCTACGGCCTCAGCCTTGAAAAACGTGTCGGCAGTAGTACAGATCCGCCAACGCCATTTGCGCCATGTGCGCCTTCAATCTGCTCCCTAGTGCCCGCGCTGATCATCTTCGTTCTCCATGGCTTGGGCTCGAGTGCGAATTCGAAACTTATCCCTCAGCCTTGCCGCGAATCGTGCACTTTGGCCTCGGGATTCTCCATCGATGGCTTCAGCCACACTTGCTCTCTCTTGGTGTTCGTTCTCATTAGCTACCGTCCGCATGCGCCTTAACGCATCCATCTGTTCTTCCACGGTCCCTTCTCGAAGGCGATTGATATCGAACAGGCGAGACAGTCGGTTACGGTGTGATGACTGGGGTGTATCATTCTCTGCGCCCTCTTCCAACACCAAAGGTGGTGGCAATGAACTGGAATCGCCAGCATCTCCTTCTTCAGGCGCAGCACCCTTGCCTGGTCGTAAATCATAACGACTGGAAGACATGTCAGTATAGGCTAAACTTGGTTACTGTACAGTGTCAAATCTCGACTCACCATAAAGGGCACGTGCCCGACACGTTAATCAACCAAGGGTCGATACATGTGGGATGGAATTGATGTTTGCAAGGTAGAACACGAACATCTTCGCCAACCTTGAAGTCTTCTGTGCAAATAGAGCATTGTTGGTCGCTTGTCTCTTCTCCGGCACCTTCGGGAGATGATGACGTTCTGGCCGCGGCTGATACGGCATCGGTGTCTCGGGCAGCTGCCGTAGCTGCCGTAGCTGCATCAGACCGTTGTGTGTCATCAACATGCGATGTGGTTCGCTGAGTCGCAGCATCATGTGCTTCCGCATTTTCCAATTCTAGCTCTGGATCCGGTTTTGCCGGTGTCTGGTTTCCAAACTTGACGATTGGGATCGTATCCAACACGGCCCGAGCGAGACCCTTAGCCCTGCTCTGCCTGGGCCTCCCGCCGAGTGCACCCCGCGGCCCGTATCTTTCAGGATATCGATGAGCTCTGACTGCACCTGTCGTAATGATGGCAAGAAAGAGAAGGGTGATGAGGCCGGTGATGGCGTACAAGATGCTCATGGCAGCAGTATTATGTCCCCCCTTAGTTTCGTCTTTCGGAAGTGTGTTATCTGTATTATTGCCAAAGATGTTGGCCTTGACGATTTTGCCGGTGTTGGTACCATTTAGTAGGTTCAAGGCTTGTGTTGCCTCGCCCCCGTCGGCCATGGATAAAATACTCGTGAATGGGAGGTCGACAGCTTGACTCAGAGCACACCACGTGCTTGATCTAGAGTACAAAACAATCGCTTTGATATGTGGCTTGGTTTGCATCAAGGTGTTTAACATTTTGTTTGGGCTGAGAAAAGAATTGTCTTTCGGCTCGTCGCATGACAAATAAGCTATATCGTTTTGCTTGTTGATCTTGTTGTAGTTGGAAAAATCTGTCGCAATCATGTCGCCGTCAAAATCCACAATCTTCAAGCTAGTGTTAGCAATTGGTCAAGCGAAGCGATGCAGCACAAACGCACTTTGATAACACGACCGGTCGTGTCATTGAGGCCCAGGTTTGGCGTAAGGGGAATGACAGCAAACTGCAAACCAGATGCCGACAAAGAGAGTTGCATGGCGTTGGCTGTGGCCCAGTCGGGGACTTCGGTTTCAGCCCAAGTAGATATATCACTGTCGTCGGCGTGAACGGTGGTGGTGAATGTGCAGGCCAGAATGGAGAGAAACAAGGCCATTCTGCCCGCGCGAGGTATCGTTGAGGATTTCATGGCTGCAATTCGTATGTGGCGTCAAAGCGAGGAGCGAAGTCTGGCGAGGGTATTCGAGATGGAGGATGAGGCTCAAGATGTCGGCTGGGGTTTAAAGGTCTGGTCTCGTCGGAGAATATGAATGGGCAGGGATATGGTGGACGCGGTTGGACTCATGGCCATCAAACGTTTAAATGGAGCGGGACATTTCGATATCGTAAAGCCAGAGTCGGACTTGAGAAGTTGCAGCGCGTTGTATCGTTATTCCCTGGCAGGTTTTGTTAATGAGTTGTGGACCGTGGGACGAGAGTGAAAGAGTTGAATTGATGGAGGAAAGGATTAGAAGGATAAGTTAGTTAGATTGAAGGAACCAAAACCGATCCTGTTCATGATGGGGCCCAGGAAGGTCAGGTCAGGTGGATCCTACCCCCCGACAAGGCGAGAGCGGAGGGAACGGCAATTCCCAGCCAGTGAAGATGGAGCATCCGTACAGACCAAGACACTAAGTGCTCACTATAAACTTGGCATTTACACAGTCGACGTCGTTGACGCGAATTCACTGGCCACAACAGTCAATTATTGTTTTGTATATTGATCCCTCTGTTTAACTGTATATAGAATCAAATACCTTCATGTAAAGATATCTCTCTGTATCAAAGAGAACACATCTTATCCGTCTCTTCCGGAGATGCAAGAACCTCCATGTCAGCCAAGTTCTCGGCCGACATGATCGCGTGAGGGGAAGCTGATCTCTCTGATTGATATGTATCTTGGTATCGATAGTCATCACTTATCCTTGTCACTTTACTCTACAGTTTCAGAAGATTGTTCGGCAGTGAGAGATGATGTGATGTGATTCATAGACTATTCGTGACATAACTCATGATAAACGACAACGAAAGATCAAGCTACGTATTTCACTTACACGGTTACTCTTAAAGCAGTAGAAGTACTGTAGAATCATTGTCTTATTAGTAAATACTGCCAAGTAATTTTGACTCAGTCTATTTCTTGGTACTCGGCAACTGACAGTGAACACGGCGAACCAACACCCACACCAAGACAATACCAAGACAGGCACAAGAGACTTGCATCGTCATAACGTCTGGAACATCAAATACTGGAACGCGCCTATTCCTTGCTATACGAATAACGCACCAGTGTATGATGAGCATGCACATTCTGACACGTGGTACTTGATGCAAACAGTCAACTCAGGAGTAAACAGCAACTCTCCTGCATTTCCTACCATCTCATTCACGCACCGAAAAACAGTAATGAAATAAATACTGTTTCAATGGAGGTCCAGTGTTACCATGCAGTATCATAAAAAGTTAGTTGTAGACCGTTATTCAATACTTACACGCTACTACGTGAAACGGTTATATCGCACTGAACGTGGCCGTTACACGAAAGAAGCCCAACGTCGAATAACGTTCATATGCATAACAGAGACGGAAGTGAAACCATAAGTGATATTACAGTGCGAGCAATGTGTAGTATTACTTCCACGCCAACCAGTAGAAATTCTCAGAGTGCAGCCTTTTGGTTGCCAGTGTGCCACTACAACCATCTCGCTCTTGCGAAAAGTGAACTTTGTCGAGGATACGAAGATGGATGTCCATACATGACCACGTATGACATTTTGTTTACGTGTTAATTATATAGATAGTCGCTTTCGCACTCTAGACTTCACATACATGATGTGCGACTTGGCAAGCAGAGACTGGCTTGTCTGTGATCGTATCTGTGATATGTCCACACTCAGGCGCGAAGAAAGTTAACGTGTGAAAATTATGAATAGTGGAAAGATTCCAGTGCAGTTAACAGGCAGGAGATTTCGAATATACAGTCAATCCCAGATGCTTAGCTGAGCTGTCGCAGAGTTATAGTGATAAGGACACAACATCATCAACTCAGCCATACCCATAATGCAGTCACTTAAGCAAATATGTAAACCTCATTATATGTAAAATATTTCCAGCTTGGAATGAAGCCCTTAGATATCGTATCAAGGTTTATCAAGCCTAGTCACCCATTGTTTTTGCTCGACCATGTGGCTCCCATACCGATTCACAACCCCTTAACCGATACAATTCTTCATGCACAAGCAAACTGGCCAGCAGAGAACAGGATATTACTTGGTTTAATAGCCTGAAAGTACTTTAGAAACGAGTAGCTATAGGAACAGACTGTCCTGCAACATCTGGATGGCATCTAGGTGAAACGAGAAAACACAAATGGCTAGACGTTCGAGAAGTCATGTTAATGCAATTCAACAAAAGCAGGTATAGATCTCATTACATTTCAAATATAATACTTATCTCAAAGAGACGCTTGCCATAGTGGTCTAACCTGCCCTTTTGCGCCATATAAATCGAAGCTTCAACATCATGCATCTAAACAGGCCATCAGTAGATGGCATGTAACTTTAGTTTATTCCGATCTATCAAACAACGGATGTGCTCTGGTATAGTAACGATATAGTTGTCTTTTGTTCTTTACTGGAGGATACAACAGGAGTTATGCAGTGGCAGGTATCGTGAAACTCTACGATTGATGAACATCAGATCGAAACATAACTCCACTAACATGGACTCTAGTACAGCACGAAAGACTACGTAGTCATGCTACACAACATATAGAGCTTACGACAGAGTCAAGTAAGATTTAAAACTGGTTCATTCGGATAGAACATATAGCATCGTATCAGTCATACTTTCCCCAAAGCACATAAAGTCCTTTTGGTATAAGTGAATCATCTACCCTGCATCTCCCCTCCAGATGCTCAAATCTCCTCCATATCCTCCAAGTCATCAAGCGCAGGAAAGTCGCCAACCTCAACCCGCTCCGGCCTCACAAAGACACCGTGCTTGAGCTCCGAAGGCTCTCCCCAGTACCGCGTGCCAGCGATGCTGCCATCGTTCTTGCCAACGGGCTCGTCGAGCTTGACAGCAACCCAGCTCCCGAGGCCACCGGGAATCTCCTTGACCTCACCGACGTACTGGATGACGCCGCGTCGAGTATCCTCACCGCCAACGCGACACCGGCGGCCTACAGCGATGCCCCGCGTGGCGACCTCTCTGTCGAGGGCGCTGAGCTTGGCCTGCTCGTGGCTGGGGGCGTCGGGGTCAAAACGGCCCAGCTTCTGAGCCTTCTTCCAGGCAAGCACTGAGTCTGACTTTTTCTCGTACTCCTCCTCGGGCATGACATACTTGTCGACGCCCGCAGTGTCGTTGAGGTTGATACGGGAGGCCGGAGGCCGTGTGTCAATTACCTGTAGGGTTGGAAGAAAAAAAATCCCTGTCAGCCTTATCCAAAGCATTGGAGAGCAAAGAAAGGGTGTTTGGTGGTATTGGCGACAGGGTTCCTGTCCTGGCCTGTCCGGGCAAGCTAAAAAAAGAGAGAGACGATGATCGTTGGGTCCCCTCTTGGGATCGAAACAACTCAACGCCCACCGCCTCTCCCGCTCGGCCCCCTGCCCCTCGCCACTTTGTCAAAGTGCCAGCTCAGCAAAAAACAGCGCCGTAAAAGCTGACGAAGCTTTAAGAACCCGGACCTGGGAGAGAGCCATGACGGAAGGGAAGGGAAGTGATAACTGGCGGCGAATATAGGGGACAGCAGTTCAAAGGTACAGTACTAGAGGGACAAATGAGAGAGGCTGTACAGCCCAAGTTACACTCTGACTTACATGAAGTTCTGCATATGGAGCCAGGGGAAAGTTGGACAAGTGGGTGTCATCCTCGTTAGGCGCCTCAATGGCGATAGCCTCTGCGCCAGCCGTGGGCTTGAGCGAGAGTCGCTGGCAACCTGGCGGAACTCCCGTGACAGTCTCAAGCTTGGTCTTGAGCTGGGAGATGGACCACGAGGGAGTGATTCGGCGCTCCGACTGCGCGAATTCCGAAATGACAACGAGCGGGACGTCGGCCATGGCTTCTGATGGTCAATAGATTGGCGGGGTATGTGATATATCGGTGTGTAGGTAAAGGTACAGTAATACTCTCTAAGTTTTTGTTTTAGGCAGTTAGTTTAAGCTGGGCATGCTCATGCTCGTGCTGGTGCTGGCTGGCGGTCAAGGGCATTATTGCGAGACGCCTGCGCCGCATCAAAAATAGAATTTCAGGCGCTGCTGCTGGCAGACAAACATAGGTACAGAGTAGGAATAGTAATCACCCACCGGTCAAAACCAAAAGTGGTCTTATTGTCTTATTGTCCTTGTCCTTTGCCGGGGGAAGAAAAGGAACAAGTCGAGCTTTCTTTTCGTCTTTTGCCTTTGTTTGGTTGAGAAACGATGGGAATGATGGAACTGGAGTAAGTGTGGTGGGGTTACGGTTATGCAGTCAAGGGTTCAAGGGAAACACCTAAATCCATCTAATGCGTGCTAAGGACAACTACTAAGGCAGGCAGTTCTAGCAATGGAAGTAAAAAAAAGGAAAGGAAAAAAAAAGATAAAAAAGCAAGTAGCAGCTAAACGAACCCAAAAGAGTCGTAAAGAAACAGAAAGAAGTAAATTCCGGTCAGAACCGAGATATTCAGGGCTTACGCATTGCAACACAAGGTGAGACTTTTCATCATATCTCAGATATAACGTTTTAGATTGGTTTGCACATCCTTTACTGGAGGGGTTCAGTGATCAACTAACTACAGGTGACAATAATAGGGTTGGTTCGTCATGGCGGGAAACCCGTCAACGGGCTACTTTAAAGCTCTTACTAATGGATGGGCTATCGTCTGGTTACCGAACGTTCAGACGGTTATTAGTGCGAACCAGATTACCCGCATATCCAATACCGCACCTCTGGTTACCTATTATAGTTCTCAAGTTGCCGACAGTCACTGTGATAGGTCGAGTGGAGTAATTAAGCGTGTAAACAAAAGCAACTACCGTAGGTACCCAACTTGCATCATCACCAACCATCGGCCAACTCGGAGAGTTTACATAGTACTTTGCTGGATTGACGAGATTACACACGGCATAAAGCTGAGGATCCATAAAAAGCATTTATATACCTGTTCGAATCTGGTATGCAACTCATCAGCTGCCGAGTTAAAAAAAAAAAAAGAAAAAAGAAAGGCAATTATCGTTCGCATTCGCCTCGCCGAACCTGGATGCCAGTCCCAAAGATCGCTTGAGAACCCCGGTTTCAGAATTACAGCCCGCAAGGATAGCAAA
>LXHY01000300.1:0-40849 GCA_002093855.1 Fusarium praegraminearum | reverse complement strand
TTTTTAATATTATATAAACTATCAAATGAAATAAAATATTAGCTACTGTTTAATCATCTTCTCTATGGTTCTAGTATCGTCATGCGTTTGCTCGGAGTACCAGACCTGTCTGTCTGTAGTAGCTCTCCTGAAGAGCGCTAGACAACAGGAAGGGGTTCGAGGCAATGCATCAGGATTTAGCCAGTGAGGAGATAGAAGGTCAGCGTTGCACGCATGGATATAATATCCTTGAGTTGCCCAACTTGTAGCCAGTAATGGGAATAGTGAGTTTGAGGTAGACCAAGCTACCGATGTGTGGCGGTTTGCCGCTGGCACTCCACGAAGAGACTATTAGTTACTGGGGTCCTTTGATGTAAGTCGCATGTTCCAATGATAGAGTTTCAGAATCCAAAAGCTACCCGCTCCTCGGATTTGCCTGGGATGTTGAAGAGTTCAACTTCATCACAAACAACACTTGACAAGATTCCCAACACCTGTTGCACCTGATCAGCCCAGATGGCTCAAGTTTATTTACATCACATCCGCCAAAATGTTGTCGATACGATTAAGCAGCCCGACGCGACCGGTTTGTCAACTGGCTGGTCTACCTTTTGCTTCAGCATGATGCATGAACACACACTTTGGGAAATAACAATGATATCCACGAAAGTAACGCATGGACTGGAGCAGGGGCTACGGTCCTTGAAAGTCTCTCTTCTGCCAATAGACTGCCAATGGGATGGAGCAGCACAATACCTTCAATATAGGAACTTGGTACTGCGCGGGTAAGTTCTTCTGTAAGTAAAACCACAAGCCGGAGATCATCTCTGGCATGTTGTTCAGTTTCGCCAGAGGTCATCGAGAAGTAGTGTGAGAAGTGTAGTTTGAAAGTCTTCAGTGCCATGTCGTTTACAAAGGCGGAGCTGGCCTGGAACCTTGAGGTGCCGCGTTATGGACCAAACATAGTGTTTAGACAATTATCAATATACCTACTTGCAGAGAATACGATACGTGTTTATCTGACACGTGCTAGTATGTGACTGAGATTTGCTTTGTTGTTTGTTTCCAGGCCTCGAGTTGCAAGATACGTACGTAGACTCAGTTGCTGAATGAGGTTAACGCAAACAGTCTAATGTCTCACAAATGTCTTTCATTTGTCTCTGCAGCGCATACTTTATCCCTCGGCTAGGTTGGTCTAGATTTCAGCTCTGAGAGAAGGGCGTGAATCCCACAGCCAAAGTGCAATTGTGTTGGGTGATGTTGATGGAATTTTCCCCACGCACAGAAAGATTCTTGTCCTTCTGCCTTCTCAGCCTTGAAATGACGAGGGTGACGTTTCGAGGGACCAACAATTTGGAGTTTCCGCATCTGCATCCGCATCTGCAGTAACAGTAACTATTCTAAGCCAAAAGCGGTGAGGGGGAAATTGGCGGGGCACTAAAGCTGATGGTGCTGGACCCTGCGATCTGACTGGTTTTTTTTATGATTGATTTGTTTTTGGCTATTTTGACCATTTCATGCTGCTACCTTAGTCCCTGGGTACATGTCTTCATGTGACCGACTCTTTGATGAACCTTCTCTAGTGGCAGGTCAACCAACGCAATGCAACAGGAGCTGCTGCTCAACAACTGGCAGTGCAAACGGTAGTAGTATTCAACATCCCACTTTCATACTATGGATGGATGTCAGGGATCACTCACTCCAGGCTCTTGTGGTTGGTTGTCAGGGCATTATCCTCCGGGGAAAGCCCCGACCTAAACAAAAGTGATGAAAAAGAAAGAAGAAGAAAAAGTGATCGCCAATCCTGTCATGGATGACCTCGTGCTTTACTCGTGGCATGCTTGTGCTCTGTTTGGTGCTTATGTGCAGCAGTACTTGATCAAGCCGCCAAGGTTATGTGCGTCTTGAGGTACCTTTTTCATTGGCTTGAAACATCGACTTGCTTTGACTCGGGATTTGGGTCGTTGAACATGGCAACCCTTGCATTACATCTGGCAGCTCTTGCCTTGGCTTTCCTGTTACTCACTGTGCGTGTTCCTGACGTTTTTGGAGTGTCTACCTAGGTACCTATGTGAATGCCTTTTCACTAAGCCATGAATGTTGTTTCCGCTAGTTGTACTTGCTTCAAGCAGTGAACAACTTAGGTAGTACTGAAAGGTCATCTTAGTACCTGTAGATGCCTTCTCACAAACTACGGCTTTCCATCATTCACCAACAGATACTGTTCAACAGGGTTTCCGCTTTCACACCTTGCTTGTATATCCATCAGATTTCATCATCTACCGAAAGAAGGAAACAAAAGAGACCAGCCGGACCCACTGAAAAGTCAAAACGTGTGCGTTTGTTTTTCTTCGCTCCTCCAGTTCATTCGACTCCGTCCCCGACGCCGTCTCCAGTCTCCAGTGTCCGCCGCCGAGTGACCGAATCCAGTCCCACACACAAGTCGGTCGGACTCGAACTGGTCTCGGGGGATTAAAGAAGAAGGAGAAAAGGAAATTAGTTAATTGGTGACAGCCAAAGACGACGAAATTTAACAAGAGGTCAGTCTATGCCATTCTAGACAGATCGTCATGTAAATCTTTTTTTTTCCCACCCTAATCTCCAATCTCAGAGGGCAAGTTTCCTAACATTTCCTAGACTCCCCTAGACTGGTATTGACCTACGCTCCATGCCTTGTACTGGACCTGGACCTGGAACTGGAGCCCTACCTTGGTCAAGCCCAATCAGAGTCCCTATATCCCATCTTTTCAATTTTTGAGCCCCCCAGACACTCGCACACACAGACGACGGCCCTGGTGCTACTTTCTCCCGACTACAACTTTTTGGGCCTCTGGCATCGTCCATCGGGACCTAATATTTCCAGTTCTTGCAAAAGGGAAGCAGGGAAGAAAAAAAAACTGGCAAAGAAAAAAAAAGTCACTCTGACTTTTCGAGGCGAATACTTTCGATCCCCGAATCAAGCCCACACCTGCATCACATCGTGGCTCGTGGCCTTCCATTTCGGACTGTGAACTAGCTGAGGTGGACTTTGTGCTTTTTGGGCTGTCTCTAGATGCCCCGCCATCCGTCGCTCGCCTTTCTTATCCAGACCTGACAGATCCTGATTCCGCTACTTTCGTCCGCCTCTCTTTCCACCACACACTCCTATCCTCTTCGGCTTCGACGTCGACTTCTCTATATATCCACCATTCACCATGGATACCGCCGCTGTGAGGTCCTTGCTCGCCGCTAGCTTGGACCCTGATGCAGACAGCCGAAGGCGTGCTGAGATTCAGTTGAAACAGGTGCGTCTTGCATTTGCGTCGTCGTGTTGAGGGAATGTCTTTGTCGTGCTTGGATGCCATTGGAGATTGTGAATGGCCATCTGCTTCGCCATGTCGCTATCATGGCTGCCTCGCATGCTCCTTGCCGCATTCTATCTCCTCTGCGCACACTACTTTGGCTCTACCCATCAGCCGCTCCGTCCCATGCGCAAATCCCAAATCCCAAATCACAACAAGAATCAACATGCTGATTTAAATTGCTGTATTGTCTAGATTGAAGAACAGCCCGGTTTCCTCGAATGTCTACTCGATATCCTACAAGCTGAACAAGAAGCTAGTGTCCGTCTGGCGAGTACGTTGATCCAATATTCGTGCCCCTCCATTCAAGCTATCCCACTCGCTTCTTGTCCCAACTCTAACAATGCTCTTATTCAGCTGTTATCTACGTAAAGAACCGTGTCAACCGTTCCTGGCATAACAACGAGGGTTACTCTACCGAGGCCCCCTCGAACCCAATCCCCGAAGATGAAAAGGCTCGCGTGCGAGACCGCCTTCTGCCGATTCTCGCTGCTTCCGAAGGCCTCGTCCGCCAGCAGCTCATTCCCGTCCTCCAGCGAATCCTCCAATATGACTTTCCCGCTCGTTGGCCAAGATTTATGGACTTCACCCTCGAGCTTCTCAACACGAATAACCCTGGCTCCGTCCTCGCTGGTCTGCAGTGCCTGCTCGCTATTTGCCGCGCCTTCCGTTACAAGTCAACCGATAGCGATGACCGACAACACTTTGACCAGATTGTGGAGGCAAGCTTTCCTCGTCTTCTAGCCATCTGTAACGAGCTAGTGAACCAGGAGAGCGATGAGGCCGGCGAGATGCTGCATCTTGCTTTGAAGGCCTATAAACATGCGACATGGGTACGCACCTACCGGAACACCACCTCTTTCTGACTGAAAACCTATACTGATCTTGCTCGTAGCTGGAACTCTCCCCCACGTTGCGACAGCGCGATGTCAACATCGCTTGGTGCACTGTTTTCCTGCACACCGTCTCCAAGGCTTGTCCCGCCAGTGCCATGCAGGGCGACCAACACGAGCGCGAGAAGCATCACTGGTGGAAGGCCAAGAAATGGGCTTTCTTTAACCTGAACCGTCTCTTCATCCGGTACGGCCAGTCATACTTTCTCTCCCTTGGTAATATCCCACTAACACGGTGCTTCCAGACACGGCAACCCTGCCAGCCCAGGCAAGGGCGAGGAAGCGCTTGCTTTTGCTAAAGACTTCACCGCGAACATTGCTCCCGAAATCCTCAAGCACTATCTCCAGGAAATCGAGAAATGGGTCGCCAAAACCTCTTGGCTCAGCCGACCTTGTCTTTCTTACACTCTTGTCTTCCTCGACGAGTCAGTCCGACCCAAGGAGATGTGGGCACACCTCAAGCCTCATCTCACCAACCTAGTTACTCATTTCGTCTTTCCTGTCCTCTGCCTCACCGAGGAGGATGTCGAGCAATTCGAGGACGAGCCCGACGAGTATCTTCACCGAAAGCTCAACTACTTCGAAGAAGCTTCTGCTCCCGACGTTGCTGCCACGAATTTCCTTGTCAACCTCACCAAGAACCGCCGCAAGGAGACTTTCGAGATCCTCAAGTTTGTCAACGCCGTTGTCAACGAGTACGAACAGGTTGAAGATGACAAGAAGAACCACATTGCCAAGGAGGGTGCGCTGCGCATGATCGCCACTTTGGCCCCCGTCATTTTGGGCAAAAAGAGCCCCATTGCGGACCAAGTTGAATACTTCCTTGTCCGTTACGTTTTCCCTGACTTCACCAGCACTCAGGGTTATCTCCGTGCTCGTGCTTGTGACACCATCGAGAAGTTTGAGCAGCTGAACTTCCAAGACCAGAACAACCTTCTCACCATTTATCGACACATTCTGGACTGTATGGCCGACGAAGCCCTCCCTGTCCGTGTCACCGCCGCGCTCGCTCTCCAGCCTCTAATCCGACACGACATCATCCGAACGAGCATGCAGCAGAACATCCCTACGATTATGCAGCAGCTTCTCAAGCTCGCTAACGAGGCCGATATCGACGCGCTTGCGAACGTCATGGAGGACTTTGTCGAGGTTTTTGCTACCGAACTCACTCCCTTCGCCGTGGCTCTCAGCGAGCAGCTCCGAGACACTTATATGAGAATCGTTCGCGAACTTCTCGAGAAGGAGAGCAAGGTTGGAGACGATGGAGAACTTTATAACGAATATGACGACAAAAGCATTACTGCCCTCGGTGTTTTGCAAACTATCGGTACTCTTATTCTCACTCTTGAGAGCACCCCTGATGTCCTGCTCCATATCGAGGCTGTTCTTATGCCCGTTATCAAGGTTACCTTGGAGAACAAGCTCTATGATCTTTATAACGAAGTGTTTGAGATCATTGACAGCTGCACATTTGCCGCCAAGTCCATCTCGCCTACTATGTGGCAGGCCTTTGAGCTGATCCACACTACTTTCAAGGCGGGCGCTGAGTATTACCTTGAGGACATGCTGCCAGCTCTAGACAACTTTGTCCAATTCGGTGCTCCTCAACTGGCTCAGAAGCCTGAGTACACTCAAGCTCTTTTCTCCATGGTCGCTGACATGTTCACCGACAGCATTCAGGGAGGAGTCGAGAGAATATGTGCTTGTAAGTTGGCTGAGGCCATGATGCTTAGCTTGAAGGGGCAAATCGACAGCTGCGTTGAGGGATTCATCAACATTGCCATGACTATTCTGGCCAACCAGGATGTCAAGGTCAAGAGCTATCGTATTCACCTGATGGAGATGGTGATCAACTCCATCCACTACAATCCTCTTCTTACTCTTCAAGTTCTTGAGAACAAGGGCTGGACAAACCGCTTCTTCAGCCTCTGGTTTGGTAGCATGACGGCGTTTACTCGTGTTCATGACAAGAAACTGTGTATTGTTGCCATCTCAGCTCTGCTCAGCCTGAACCCCGAGCACGTCCCACAGAGCGTTTCTGTTGGCTGGCCTCGATTACTGCAGGGTATCACTGAGCTGTTCCGCTCTCTCCCTGCTGCTCAGAAGAGTAAGTTTAATAAAGCTCTTAGTACATTTGGTCCAAAACTAATAAAATACAGACCGTGACGAAGCTCTCCGCGATGACTTCCACCTCGAGTCTACCTATGACTACGGTGAGGAGGATGAGTGGGACGATGACGAGGCCAACTGGAACGTCGAAGAGGAGGAAGAGACTGGCGAGACAGCCGAGTCCAAGGACGAGAGCACTGCTTACCTGAACTTCCTCAACGAGGAGGTATGTTGAACGCGCATTGCCTACTTTTTCTGTGACAATTACTAATGCAAAGCCAGGCCCAGAAGTTCAGCCGAGCGATCGATGATGTTGAAGAAGACGACCTCGGTGAGGATACTGTCCTGCTTGAGTCGCCGCTTGACAAGATTGAGCCTTACCAGCTGTTCCGTAATACTTTGATGAGTAGGTTGAATGCGCAGGCGAAACTGTATATCGCTAACCTGTTTTTAGAAATGCAAGCAGAGCAGCCCCAATTTTACGGGAGCTTGGCTGGACACCTTACAGCCGATGACCAGAATGTTATTCAGGGCGTGATGGTTAAGGCTGATGAGATTGCCACACAGCAGGCTCAACAGGCTCAGCAGGCCCAACTCCTCGCTCAGCAACAGGCTGCCGCTATGGCCGCTAGCCTAGGTGCACAGAACGGAGGTGCCAGCTAATCAGGCCAAGTTTGTGGTTGAGTTAAAATAAGTTATTGGAATTGTTTCCCCTTAGTTATATCCCCTTCCTCTTTCGTGCTAGGGCAGGAGTCAAGATTCCCCGGGGACCAAGAGACGTGTTGAGCCCATATCAAAAGAAAGAGACTTTAGAACGTGCAAACAATGATGGACGAACCCGCGGTGGAAGGCCTTCCAAAAGAGTGCCGTGGGTATGATTGGTACAGGGCAGCTGGATCGAGAGGCTATTTAACGAGTTGTTTATCATGATGGGAAAGGAGCGTGGGTACGACAGAAACGAAGAGAACGAGAACGAGAACGAGAACGAACAGCTTAAAACAGGAGACAAAAGATTCTCAAGGGTGGTTTGAGACGACCGCAGCCCAACCCTGGATCAAAATAGTCTGAAGGTAAATTTATTGAAATAAAATCCATTAGTTCCAAATTCTCATTGACCAGGCATACGCGCCCTACTTGTGCCGCTCGTAGATGAATCTTGATTGTGGTAAAACGGTCTGCCCAGGCGATGTCTAATCATAGGCGCTCATGGTGCTCTACTAACTGTTCGAGTCAGCCAGATATAATAACCAGTTACAGTAGTTCGTTCAAGGCATGGAAGTGATTGCTTTTCAAGTAGTATGGAGTATTTTTTTTTTTTATTCTGATCGGAGTTCTGCATACTTAAAACATCAATGCCCAGCCCATCTGCTTGACTTCACCAAAACAACAACAGAGATAATAACTGTTTCCCCTTCGTAGCCGCAGGCCGATGTTGCGTTGATGTATAGCTGATAGGAAAGGCGGTCCAAATTCGTTTAAGAAGGCGAATGGCCCAAAACCTCTGTTCTTGAATGTGTTTCTGGGGGTGATACATCGCTATTGCCGGTTATGGGGATGTTGGAACAATGTGTCTCAGCCTGCCTGATATATTATCTTGTATTGGGGGCATCTCGTCAGGGACCCGAGTGGTCTTGTCCTCGGCACATGCTGAAGTGATTTGGCTAACAATATAGCCATCAAGACTCATCATGCCTATCGCTTTCCATTTCATGAACTCTCGTCATGAAGTCGACACCGTCGTATTTGTGTGTGAACTTAGCTCTTCCCCTTCCTTCAAGGGAGGTAGCGAGTAGATGGAAATGGAAAACATTGTATCTCCAAGGACAGCGCATTTTCAAGTAAAAGGCTCTCATGTTGAACAGTAGTGTGTCCTCAATTGTGCGTCCAATGAATATGCGACCTCGAAACTTTGGCAGTTTGGTCGGAACCTCGGTATGTGACTCGTCAAGGGAATTGTCCATGTTGGTGACTTGTGAGCAAATTGATGAAGAATTTGAACTGAAGTTGCACAAGAAGAAGTTGAGAGAGACAAAAACTCGGAAGAGTTTCCCACAAGGTACTACTAAGCTGAGGTAGGTAGCATACATTATAAAAGGAAGGTTTCATAAAAGGAGGAAGGGACCTTCTCGCAAAGTCAAACAGTACGCAACTCCCTAACATGATTGTTTCATCCTCAGGCTATGAGGTCGGAATGGTTCGCTGTCTTGCGCGATAGAGAGTCCCATGTAAGGATGCCCTCCAACGGCATCTTGTTCCACTCCAAACTCTCACCATGGTCAAGGTTCGAAAGACTTATCGCTTCCAAGATCAAATCTCCCTCATCCGACAATCGATGCCCCGTATACAGCCAAGACAAACCAGCAACTGGCAGAGGCGCTTCGGCATGGTCGAGGCGGAATCTTCCAACAGATGTTTGCTTGCCATCCTCATATCGTAACAACAACCCTGAGATCTCAGAATTTTCTTTACAAACCACAACTTCTTTGACTTCATCAAGCGGTGCTTCTGAGTTGTTGGGCTTTCGTTCTGCATCTAACCAGGTCGACAACCGGTCCGGCAAGCAATCACTGCCACTGCCGCCTACAGTCTGGGCTGCGAATAGAGAAACACCATCCACACTAGGATTAAAGAACACTCGCATCGGTGATCCTGAGAATGTTTGGGCTATACATTTCCACTCGCTATGCATTGCTCGAGGCCTTCCCATAACCAACGTTCGTGAATGACTAGTCAGCAGCTACTAAGCTTTTAGCATCAAGCTTGCAAGGGAATAAAGAGCATTTGATCTTACAGCTATAGAAATCTTTTGTGGAGATGATTCTGTCTTTCGTTGTCTTCCATGTGCGTCGTCGCCTTCTTCTGGCTCATTCTTAGTATGTAGCCAAACCTGTTCAATGTGCTCTCCACGGTTTAATGGATGGTAAACCCATTGAAAAGCTTCTGGGGACGCATTATCTGGCTCTTTTTTCGGCCATCTATTCTTGACGTTCTCTTCAAGCTCCTGGTAAAAATCAAGAGACTCTCCGAACTCATGTGCATGAATATCCATAAGGCGGTCTTCATACCAACACGCGGAGTAGGCGACAGTACCAGGTTCGTTGAAGTTCAAAGCTACCATACGGGCTTCTATCATCATACCGAAGCTTGGAGGGGACGTTTTGGTAGGATGGTAGGCCATGCTCTTTAGTGATCCCGGCGTCATTGGATACGGCCAAGAGATTGTGGGATTTATCGCGGCAGCTGCGACACTCCGCAATTTGAGGCCCTACCACATGTGAGAACAGGAAATCTCAATGAGAAAAAAGAAACTTACATCGCCAGAGAATGTCAGGAGCGGGCTCGCTATCGGGAGCGTACGCCACCAGCCAGAGTGTCGCTCCTCGACCGATGCAGACAGGGGGTCATTAACAATATCTGTGATTCCCAAATGGTCCTCTGAGATATAAATATGTTGGTCTTCGCTACTCTCTAGGGCTTTCCAGAGCAGTCGACTCCCGGGCTTTGGTGCATTCGACAATGAGGCTATATAGTCGATGCCGTTTAGGCTGAAGTGCGTTGCCCAGACATCTTTTAACGGCTCAATTGTCCATCGGTCGGGTCGACGAAGTCCAGACAGCGAGGCAATCGCATAATACAGAACGAGATGTTTGTTTATAATGAACAAAATCTCGGTCGGAAGCTTTTCAAACTTCTTGCTCATTGCCTGGTGCAAGTGACTCAAGATGCACTCGAGTCGACGTTTATCCTCTTTGGACGATGGCTCATAAGAGTATCGAGCCACATCCAAGAAGTCATTCTTCTGCAGACCCAAATTAGAGGCAATCGATGAGCATTCAACATGGTAGCCTATCGTGGCACATGCGTCGTGGTCACTTTCGCATGGCTTGAAAGTTGCGAATAACTTGGTGTCATCACAAGATTCCCCAAATGTAAAAGCCGATGATTCGGTACCTCCAGGAGACCCTACCATCAAGAATTATCAGCGACAGGGCCAATTTCGATTTTTGGTTGTGTAACTTACTGGCTGTGACAAGTTCGTCAGGCTTGATCACGAAACGACACCATCCACACCGTCGGCTAACACAATAAGATGGAAAGGGTATCAGAGGAGGGACAGGGCTCGCGTAGTTCAAAGCATGCCATTCCCAATCTCGAATGGATTCCTCCCACTCTAGGTCCATGACTCTGTTGATTTCTTGTATGCTGAGCCCACCGAGTTCGGCCATTCTTTAAGACTGTGAGAGGCACAAAGGAATGAGAAAGCCAGTTAGACAAACGACTGGGCTGGAGTGAGTAGGCAGTTATATATCAGCCGTGAAGGTATGATGATATCACGTGGCATCGTCCAACGTAAGAAATCATGTCCGTTACCATGCGCCAAGGTTGGTGGTTGAGATATAACAGGGGAAGTTGATTATCTTCAAGCACAAATTCTCACGTCCCCAATGCATGTAAGTAAGCTGACAATCTTACCGGTCAGGTGGGTAGCAAAAAAATAGGGACTTAAAGTAATCCAGACGGAATTATTAGACCACTCTTAGTCTACATAAATACTAAGAGTGATCTAACATTTATATTGACTATTGAATAAGTCACGGTTTTTAAGTAACCCACCTGCCGGTCATCTTGACTCCACGGTGCTTCAAGCCTCAGTTATTATCTCTGCTGTTATATTATCTATCCGATCCCCAAGAATATGTCATAAGGGGAAGGTGTTTATAAAACATTGGATTATCATAATGTTTTGGTCGCCTATCATTCACGACAGTGATATACAAAGAGGTATAATCATATTAAAACTACTAAAAGATGACAATATATTCTTGCATATATGCCAAAAGATATCAAGAATACAGAAGGCCCATTGGTGCATTATATTTAAGCATGATGGGACGCACACCATGTTGGCCATAAGCAATCTCATCGAGGCCATAGGAGTAAGACGCCGGCATCGATAGCAGTTCAGCGCCAAGTCAAGCCCTCTTTTGATGAAGAAGGCCAGTCTTTCCTAAGCGTGGTTGATAGCCATTACGCTATTCCAGGTCAATCCTCCTTGTTCGTGGCTCTCTGTGTCACTTTCGTGGCGCCGCATGGCCATCCATCATGGATTGGCGTCTTGTTACGGTCAAAGGACCTATCCTGAATAAACCAGCAATTCTGCCTTTCATCTTGACGGGATTGAGCATATATGCCAAAAGCTTAATCTTTAGCCGCAGGTCAGATGAGGTATTCAATCAAGATAGCTTCTTTTGCATCATATCAGCTAGCTCGTCAAGGAGCTCGACGGTCTCGGCAGGGCTTGCAATCCATGCTGTGGTACCGACACTACGTGCCTTGAAGTCGTTGGATCCTGCACTCAAGAATTGGTCGCCTACGTGCAGAGTGTTCTCGCCGCGAATAGCGCCGCCATTTTCCTTGCTTCCAAACCACTGCTGGCAAACAGTCACACCCCAGCTCTTGTCACCAATATCAACAAACACGTCGTTGCCGCCGTTAAAAGCACAGAATGGTACACGGCGGGATTGACTTGCCACTGAGGGTGGGATAGGTGGAGAGCTTGGGCGGTGCTTCGTTGGGCGCTCTTCGCTAGAGCCAAGGCTGCTAAGCTCAAGGATGCGCTGAACGACTAGGACGGTCTCTTCAAGGCTCTCACGAGCAATACGAGTTCCTGGTGTCTTGGGGATGATTCCTACCGCCCTATCCTTACGCATGATCATGGCAGGCAAGTTAAGATTGTTGACGCAATCACGGAGTGCATTCTCGGCGACATCCAGCAATCTTGTGATATCAGCATCCGACCATGAGGCCATCTCGGGGGTCAGCCACTGGGTACGTGGGACAGGTGCTAGCTTGCAGGGCGAAGAGGGTGAGTATTCGAACAAATAGTTCGCTTCACCTCCCATGATGATAATGCTTTGCTTTTGCACAGGGTCTAGATCAGTCGACTCGGCAATGGCGTCAAGCAATCCGTGAAGGCGCTCATAGTAGCGGTCAGCAGAGGTGTAGCCAGCAGCTGTAACAATACCAATCTTGATATTTTTGCGCAAAAGGTCTGCAATTTGTTAGTGTTTTGTTTGTAACTCGTGCAACAAACTTACCGAGAAGACGAGGAATCACGGGGCTCGTGGGCTCCAGGTTGAAACCATCGTCGTACAGTGTCACATCACCGTCAAACGTGGCCAGTTGGAGAGATCCATTGGTAACAGCCATAGACTGTGCTGAGTTGAGAATTTGGCGAACATCGTTGAAGGATGGAGCAACGAATCTCCGAGATGAGATGTATCGTTTTCTGTCTTGGTACTTGAAGGCGGCCTCAAGAGGGAGGCGGGTGAAAAAGGGGCCCGCAGTGGGGATCAGCATCCGCAACTTTGATGGGAGCATACTGTCGTCTTGTTGACGGCGAACTGGCGAGAGTCAGATGGTTTTTCTTTTTTGAGGGTGAGAGTGAAATCATACTGTGGTCATCAATCATAAGCTCTACATCACGCATGATCTCGGCATAACGACGGTGAGCCTCCTCAGCCATCTGAGTAACACTGGGGCCATCTCCAAAGACACCCGTGGGCTGCGAATACAGGACAAAAGGGACGGCCAGAAGACCCTTGACCCATTCTAAAAAGCAAGTCAGTTAAGTTCGACACGATACAACTAGTGAGGATTGTGAGATGTGATGCGGGGATGAGATGGCTGATGAAGGGGCCACGAGGGCAGCCATAACTATGTAGCCAAACAATATGGCCGAAATTTTGAATGGAATTGGGTTCACCGTACCGATGAATTGGTCTCTTCGGTGTGTCTTGAGAGCATCTGTTTGCTATTGTGAGCCGGTGTAACCAGGAGGGTTTGGAGGACAAAGACATGGCATTGAGGTGGGGTTATTGGTGGTTTACTTACACTCGACACGGTAACGGGTTGTCATGGCTGTGTATGAGGAGTTCGGCGGCTTAAAGTTAGAGTTTCTTCGGATGAGGCAATGGCAGTAGCAAAAGTATGAGTTGTATGAGAGGAAGGTAGAGGTAGAGGAAGAGAAGAGGGAGGAAGTCTTTGTGTCTGATAAGCTGAGGGGAGACGAGGCCAGACTGGAAGACAAGACGGGACAAGACAAGACGGTGTGACTTGCCTTCCCTACCTTACCCAGGTAGGGAAGGCAGGTACCTAGACCGGTCCCTTCCCTGTAGGTACGGGAGCCGCCGCGCTGTTGGAGGGTTGAGCGGGGAACGCCGAGGATGTTTGAATGCCCCAAGCAGTAAAGGATAAGCAATATGATTGGCTCGGGAGATTCACAATGCCCCTGTCAATCTCTCCTTCCTACGGCATTGGCATGCACTTGTCTCCGACACAAATCGACATACCCTAGACTGACTACATCTCAGCCTCACGATTCTATCACAGCGTGAAACAAGCATAGGTTTGGTTTAGAATGCGTGCAGAGGAAGCACATTGCTGGCAGAAGTCGCCAAGACGGTCCCAATGTCAGAGGGCAAGTTGATCCCCAATGACAAGAGCCACCAATTGTGGTAGTCTAGTAGTGCGCAGAGCTAGCTACCTATAACAACACGAAGCCAGATCTCATCATATCTCTAGCATTGGTCTCACAGGAAATTTAAATGCTTGACGCGCACAATCACCGCCTAACTTTTGATTGACACAAACGAATCAAGCTTCCAGTGCGCAGCTAAACCGCGTGCTAATGCATGTCTTACACTACCGTCAATAGTAGCCAGCCCCCAAAACCTGTTCAAAGCGCAAAGGGCTGGCTGACGCGTGGTGGAACATAACAAAGTTTATAGATCTGCATAGCAGCCAGATAAACATAAAATTGAACAGCCTGCTCTTTGATGAGACTAAGCGCTTCCCAGTTTCTTATGTGGTTTTGCTGTGTAGCACACACCAAGGACGATACCCTGACAGCAAAGCAGGTCCAACAAGGCAAAAGACCAATTGGAGCATGACATAAAGATTGAATTAATCTTCCACAATCAATATCTGTGACGAGATGAAGGCAGAACTTGGGAGTTCGCTCCCGCCGGGAGACAAGCATGCAAGTCCAACTTGCCCAGACACCCCGGAACTTCAAGAACTAACAACATCAAAGGCAGTCAGCGTTTACATACCAACGTGGAAAGACACGGTAGCTTGGGCGAGACGAGATCCGGACTTAATATCGCAGCTAAAAACCGGTTACCCTCGATTTTTCGTACCGCTTGTCGTCGGCCAGCTCGCAGAAAGGTTACTCCAATGGTCATCCTCCGAACCAACCCTAGATGAGCTTCCATCTGAGCTGAGAGCTTTACTAGCCGCTCCTGGACGGTCAGCGATGATTCTACCAGCAGGCCATCATGCGAGGATGTGTCGGGAGTACCTAAACGCCCAGAACAAGGGAGCCGTATTTGCCTTACGAGCCGACTTCAACAAGGGGGTCTACCTGGCAAAGACTCTATCCAAGAAGTGCACCCTTGATGAGATTTATGCAGTTGTATATCCTCAAGAACTGGCAGCGGAGGCCAAAGCATTCTGGCAGCATACCGGGTTTGGAGTCTCGAGTCGACAAGCGACACACTGGTTGGAGAGCGCACCATTCTTGAATCGAGATAAAAAACCATCTAGAAACCATCTTCAAAACGAAGAGGCCACAGATGCCAAAGTCGAGGTGCAAAAACGAATAGCCCATTTGTTCGGTACCGAGACTAACCGTCTGAATGCGGATGATGTGTTCTTGTACCCAAGTGGCATGTCTTCTATAAGCCACACTGCCGACATCATTGGACATCTAACCATGGATAAAAAGAGGACTGTCGCAATTTTCGGGTATGTGAATTAGGAATAAGAAGTCGTTGCTAAAGCTAACATGGTCCAAGGTTTCTCTATGTTGACACCTTCAAAGTCCTTAGCAAGATCTACGGGTTCAACTGTAAGATCTATGGTGCTACGCCATCCGACCTGGACACTCTCGAGGCGGATCTAGCTGGAGGACTACAGCTGAGTGCCCTCTTCACTGAGTTCCCAGGTAACCCTCTTCTCGGCTCAGTAGATCTCGAGCGTCTACAAAAGCTCGCTATCTATTATGAGTTTTTATTCGTAGTGGACGATACCGTCGCTACATCAGTCAATGTCGAGCTTGTTTCGTACTGCGACGTCGTATGCACAAGCCTAACAAAGATGTTCAGCGGCAGTTGCAATGTTATGGGTGGTAGCATAGCGCTCAACCCCCAGTCCAGGCTCTTCCCAGCCATGAAGCGGCTTCTAAAGGACGGATTTGTCGATACGTATTTTCCTCCGGACGCAATAGTAATGGAGAAGAACAGTGTGGATTTTAAAGAGCGAGTCGTAACTGCAAGCGAAAACGCGGAGCGAACAGCAGCAATGCTTCGAAGTCATGCTTCCGTCGAACAAGTCTATTATCCAAAGGGTAACCCGACACAGGATATCTACGAGAAATACAAACGACCAGAGAGGGGCTACGGATATCTTCTCTCTATTCGCTTCAAGACTCCAGAAGCTGCTATAGCGTTTCACGATGCACTGGACGTGGCCAAGGGTCCAAGTCTGGGAACCAACTTCACTCTCTGCTGTGCGTACACACTCTTTGCGCACTTTTCTGAACTTGATTGGGCGGCAAAGTATGGAGTGGTAGAGCATTTGGTTCGGATAAGCGTGGGCATAGAAAGTCAAAAGACTTTGGACGAACTTGTTAGGACAGCATTGAGGGCAGCGTCACAGGCAAATCGGGAGCACAGTTGTATTAGTGGTAAACTGTGATATACTCAGTGAGCAAACTTTGCGTCAATTTCTATTACCATCTCAATCGTATTATTTAACGTCACGTATCACTTTAGCAGCAGCTTATAACATCACAGTACCATTTCGCTCCGCTGTATGGCCGTCAAGACTTTATATCCATTCATTATCCAGCCATCCATCAACCATCTCGGGCGTATTCCTCAGGAATGTCTAGCCAATAACAATTAATGGATACGATCGAGAGCACTTCGGCTTCAATAGGTCCAGAATAAAAACCTGATCAATCACTGTTCAAGACAGAGTTGGGTGAGCAGCCCGAGGTACAAGAGACGAAATTAATAGGTCGGCTTCTTGTTTAAACCACACTCTTAGACTGTCTATTTCTGTTTCCGCAAGCCTAAAGGCCAGCCTTTCTGTAGCCCGCCACCGCGTGAACAAACCCAGTGATGGCAAATGTATAAGAACTGTCAACAATTCCAATCTCAATCAAGTTCCCCTCTTCCATACCAAAACTCCACCATCTTGTTCTTCAGTGAGACTCAAGACTCAACCATGCGTCTCCTACCGTACCTTGCCAATCTATCACTCGTCCTCGCCTGTGCTCGGGTTCTTTACAGAAGCACAGGTGGAGAGACCAGTACTTGGGTCACCGGTCGCTCCGTCGATTACGTCCCAGACCCCGACCTGACCTTCTGGGTCTTCCCAGCTGGCATAAATCGCCATGGGGGTATCAATCGAGGAGCACTCAAGTGGAAGTCCCGCTATGCTAGCACCGTGGCTGTCATGTACAACAAGATCGCTGTCGAGGGCATAAACGAAAAAGGTGTCTCGGGAAGCTTGCTGTTCCTCGGAGACAGCAACTACGGTGCACGCGACACGCGGCCTGGTCTCTTGGCCGGTGCGTGGTTACAGCATTACCTCGACCAGTATGACAATGTCCGGGAGGTGGTCAGGTGGAATTGTCCCAGGACGTGGAGGGGCAGGCCGTCACCTCAAGTTATCAGACAGAATCCCATCAAAGGCATGAGAACCAAGATGCATATTGCTATGTCGGACCCCAGCGGTGACAATGTCATCATTGAACATACCAGAAATAAAATCAGATGCTACTGCAAACGGGATTGGAAAGTCGTCGCCGGCGATACATACCACATGGCACGAGAGAGGACCGAGAAGACGGTACGAAAGGAAATCGATGGGAGAGCTCTTTCACAATGGCCAATGCCTTATGGTACGTACCTACATTCAATCCTAACAGCCAAGGTCAAATTCTTACTGTAAGCAATAGAGAGATACGATCGCCTCTTCTTCTACAACTATCACATAGATAATACCGACAACTTTGCTTCTGCCCTCGCCACCACCATGGGAATGATACGCGGTGTCATGGTCCCCAATATCATGGTCAAGCAGAAAGATCGAGAGGAAAAAGATATATGGCCAACGCAGTGGATGATGTACACGGATCCTGAAAAGGGCTTTGTTTACTACGAGAGTGCCAGAACTCCCTTGAGCTTCAACTACCAATTTTTCAACTTCGACCTGAAAGAAGGTTCTGATATCAAGCTTCTCAGGGTGAGGGATCTAGAGTGGAATTGGCAGAACGGGACAGGCGACGTGACACGCGAGTTTCAGACAAGAAAAAGGAGCGATGTTGTTCCCTTTATGACCAATAGGTAGTTTTGCACTGCCTTACGAACGGCAATTTTTGTTGCAATAGGCAGCGGGTCGGTGCACCAGATCAAGACATTTAGTGTACAATAAAACCCAGCTGGAATACTGCAGCCTTTTTGCCCTAACGGATTGTCCACCAGAATTATTTAGAGAGAGACACAGTCATTCTTGCTGTCCTCAAGGAAAATGCCACCATAGATCAATCCCTCGTTCAAGTTAGCCTCCTGGAATCCAGCATTGGCAACATCATCAGTTCCAGTGGGCTTCTTGAGCATGCCGATCTGGTACTGTCCTTGTCCACTCAGGTCGCGGGCAATAGGCTGAGTAGCGGCCTTGAGGGCCTTGGAACCCTCAGAGTAGTAGGCTTGGATGGTGCTGCAAGCAATCGTTAGTTGTGGCCTTCTGTCTGTGATGTGTGATGTGAACTCACTTCTTGTCAAAGTTGAGAGTAATGGCAAAGTTCTGCCACTTGCCCTTGAGCATGGGGGTCTCCCAGAGCAACTTCATCTTCTCGTCAAACAGCTTCCAGGTCGCGGCGGTAAGGCTCTGACCGATGATGGTACCAGCCTGGAACTGGAACTGGTTTCCGGAGAAATCGGCCTTTTCGTGCCAGACATTCTGTTCTTGTTAGAGCTAGAGGCAAGAAGAAAGGGCCAGCTAAAACTTACTAGGTACTCGTGGCTGAGGTTAAGAGGTCGGCTCTTATCCTGCATAAGACTGAAGTGAAGGGTCTTGATACCCTCGGAGCCAGGGCTGCCTTCGTTCTTGTCCTTGCTGAACTGCAGACCGGCGCGTCTGAAACCAAACTGCTTCATGAAGATACTCTCATCGCTGATGGTAACCTCAAGAGGGATGGTCTTGCCCGAGGCATCGAAACGAGATGGAGTGGTCTGAGGAAGCTTGATGATCTCAGACCAGGAAATGTTGTTTCCCTTGACGAAGCCAGGGTTGTAAGGGTTCCAGCCGCCACCATTCTCCTTGTCGAAGTCGGTAACAGAGGCGTTCGCAGGGACACGGCCATCGAAGACAACAGGGCATGTGTTCTTGGCTTTGGAGCAAGAACGGCTGTCGGCTGGAGCAGCAAAGGCCACTGAGGCGAGAAGAGTGATGATAGCAGCAGCGCGCATGGTGAAGATGTTGTAATAGTGTATAGATTGTAAAGTAATGAGCGACAGAGAAGTGAATAAATACTAGCCAGTAGTGAGTGAATGGAGAAGAAGAGATACCGAGAACCACCTTTTGATGATACAACTCATGCGTCAACTCCCTATTAGATATACTACTCTCTTGTTCCGTCAGTCTGGGTTCGGCAAATTCGGAAGCTATCCAGTTTCAATGCCATGTTTGTAATATCCCACTTTTGGACGTTGTATTTCGGTATTTTACCCTCCGAACTATTCCTTCCATTGGAGGAATTAGTATCTCTTTCTTTAGTAATAACACCTGAAACGTTTTCCAGAACTCAAAGAATTCTCAATAGGAGAGTAATAAGCTTTGGTGTTTATTAAGGTTTAATTAAGGTGCTGGGACCCTAGGTAGTAGATGGAGCTGTTTCTCGATATGCTCACGATGGTTTCAGACCATCGACATGGGCCATTTGGTCAACACAATAAATAGTTACTGAAGAGATATTTACAGAGTAGAAGAAATGGTGTTGGATTTAAGTTCAATTAGAGGACTCTAGAGATCTGGCTCTATATTTCCTCCAATGCAAACACTCAATCTACACAGTAACGCAAACTTAATGTTTAATTGTATTAGAGTATACGGAACGGCACGGTACGTCCTCCTTATTTCTCACCTCCTGCCAAATAAACTCTGACCAGCACAAGTATCTGGTTCTTCTTCTACCTCTTATGCTCACGCCCGTCCACAACCTCAAGCCATCTCCCTTCCCCCGCGTTTCTCTCACGTTACATCTGCGGAAGACAGACAGAGCATCTCCAACATGGCTCAGCGATCACAAGTCTTGTTCCAGGTGTTGCACAAGTAGCACAGTCTATAGACAGTATGCCCCCCCCACGAACTATAAATGCGGGCGCAAATCAGCTCCCCTTGGACTCGGCATCTCATCCGAGTGAGTCTTGACTGTACCTATACAGTCGGTGTGCCAGTTGTTGCAGCGCGGTTCTTGCGGCTGACAGCCTTATTGACTGGGATGTCGTTCGGCACGTTATTTCCGTTGTGGTGCATTAGATTGAAATCGTGTGTGCCTGACAAGCATTGACAAGCATCGAATCCTCTTTTGGTGCAACACCAGTCAACGGTCTGTATTGGAGTCGGGGTTTATCACGCGCCGACGGCAGCTTGAGACACTTCGTTCGTGATACAGAGTTGAGACCCTGAGATGCACAGGTTGTGGTGTCAAAGGCCATCTAGACCCTTGAAGACCTTGTGGAAATGCCTCGTTGAAACCTCTGCTACTCCTTCAGCCAGCCACCTGCACGACTTGAGCACCTCTGACAACTTTTGGCAGAACCTCGAGACTGTCTCATGTGTCGTCCCAATCCGTGATATATGCCTCACCCTGACACCGCCTTTGGCCATTACCCGGCTCTGAATATAGCATAATAGTGAGACATGCACCTATATCGCGTGGGATGTTTACATCGAGACACCTGTGCACGCCACGTGTGCGTGTATTCATCTGTTTCCAACAATGCGGCCGAGAAACCGGACGAATAGACACCAGACACAAACATGTGATAAAAAGCATGTTATTATACCAACAAATCGAATGGTTCCATAGTCCTTCTACTGCCATAGATCTCACCTCAAACCACGTTTATCTAGATAACACTCTTGCTCAAATATCGCGCGATTGGTGCCCCTCGTCACAAGTTGGCCAAAACACATCATAAAGACGTCAAGTACCACGATGACGAAGCCAAGCCGTTCCGATAACGGCTCTTCTATTGTGGATACTTGGATACCAGGATAAAAGTGGTTTGGATACAATAATTCAAGTCTATTGTGCTCTCTCTGCGGAAAAGATTATCGACAACGGCAGCAAACAACCATTGTGATAGGCCCAGATATATACGTGTATGTAATGTATGTAACATATGCAATCTTTCGACTGGGCGCACCGTTGCATCAACAAGATAACAGAAAAGGACAAAGCGAGTGAACTGATAAACCCCCATGGTTAACCTTTCACCATCCTTTACTGTGGTAGAGCAAAAATAAGCAGGATGTCATGTTCCACCAGATTTCAAAAGAGCGAGAGACTGTCATTTCGGGGGTATTAAGTCTGCTTGCTTGTAAGTAGTCCTCCTTTCCTGCCGGTTGCAGTGCAGCATCATCCGACAGAAGCAAGGGAAAGTCTGTAAACTATATACAGTTCGGTCTTGCAAAGAAGAGAAACGGCAAGAAATCCATCAACTCCGGGCCATGCGGGCCAACCCCGTCACCATGGCCTTGACCTGAACGCCGATATAGGTGCCTGCATGGGTAATGAAGCACACAATCCATCACACCCCAAATGTAATCAAGGTAATGGCGTGTTTGGCGATTGCGGGGCATATCAAATGCCCTTCCGTTATTCATCATTCGTCGTCTAGTAGCCTGCCTGTCCTGGCATCTTTCCCAGGGAGTGGGAGCCAGTTCCCTTTGGGGGCAGGTGGTTATGGCAAAAGATCTTCTTGTTGCCCTGTATGGAGTTGTCTTTCTTGGTGGCGTCAATGAGTAAAGCCGGGTCATCGTAGGATTCAACCTGACAGCACTCAACGTTCTTCAACCAGCGGTTGTTGATAACCTCGTCAATACCGATACGTTTGCTGGGCTCTGGGTTAAGCATCTGCAGCACAAGACGGCGCAGAGCGGGCGGGCTCATGCCAACGTCGAGGGCGTAGCATTTAGGGTAATCGCTGTCGCTGATGGAAGCGTCACTCTCTGGATGCTTCGCATACCATTTATTCCAGCCTGTGACAAGCTTGTCGTAATGAAGCTCACCAGGCTCAGCTCGGGACCAGATAGCGCCTCCAAATGTCAGATAAATCATGACAATCGCAGAGCTCCACACATCAAGGGCTCGGGGGTCGTAAGATTCCTTCTTAGCGAGAACTTCGGGGGCGATATAAGGCTCACTGCCACAGATACCAGGTGAGCATCGACGGATTTCGCCACCCATGTTACGGCCGCATTGTCCGCCAGCTTCGCGAAGACCCGGGTGAGTACCACAAAAGACTTCTGACACACCAAAATCGGTAATCTTGAGCTTGCTGTCCTTGGTAATGAGAAGGTTCTCAAGCTTGATATCGCGGTGGGCAATGCCGTTGATATGAAGGTAATATACGCCTTGAATCAATTGCTTGAAAAGGCACATACGGTCCTTCTTACGATCGTCGCCCTTCAGGTGGCCTTTTTGCACGAGGCTAAAAAGATCACCCTCAGAACAGTACTCCATCACGTGGTTCCATCGCCCATGATCGGTACAGAGGCGGAAGGTTTCAACAATGTTTGGATGGTGTAAACTCTTTCCAATGCTGAATTCTGACTTGATCTTGTTCTCGTAGTCTTGCTGGCTTTCGCGGTGCGATTTTCCACGGAACTCCTTCACAGCATAAAGCTCTTCTGGATATCCCTTGCGCATCATGAGTGTGACCTTGGACGCAGCTCCCTTGCCAAGATGCTTGCCATGCCGTCCCAGAAATTTGCGCTGGTATTCGAACTCGTTTTGGAGTTCAGCTACATCCACGGCAAAATCATCAGGAAGACTCAAACTCATGCGGCGAGCCTTGGCACCAGTTCCGGACTCTGGGGGAAGAGGCCAAACACTCCGCTCAGGCGGATACATAGTCTCATCGCCCTCTACAGGTGGTGGAAGAGGTGTACTGGGGCGGCTGCCGTCATAGCTGCTAGCTCGGCGGTTGTATTCAGGGCGCTTGTTCCCGTTTCCTCGACCGTTTTGATTCGTACCAACAAAGTTGATTCGGTTGCGCAAGGTGAATCCAGTGGAAGCACGGTGCTTTTTAAAATCGCCTTGGCTAGGAAGAGACTTGTCGGTGCCACGTTCGCGATGTGGGAGGTTCATCTCAAGGCCGTTGTCGCTGGGTGAAGGAGGAGAGTTGGAACGAGTTGTGGCGGAGGAACGGTTCATAGAGAAGCGGCGGCGAGCGGCAGCCCGCGGTTGGCCATTAGTCTGGGGCTCAGTTGGCGCAGATACGACTGATGGTGTCGGTGGTTCTGAAGGAGTGTAGTCGTTCCTGGCTTGTGAATTTGATCGTCGAAAGAAACTTGACATGGTGCGTTTAAAGCTCGCGGTGGAAATAGACCCACGAGTCGACTGACGGGTAAGGGAAGTGCCGGGCTCTGGCTCTGATGCTCTCGGAGTAGTCGGGGTAGTGGGTGGTCGGCTTGCAGACTGTGAGAGATAGCCCCCTTTGTTGTTGTTGTTGTTGTTGCCGGCGTTGGCACCAGGAATCGCAATAGGTACAACCCCTGAATATGTGACTGAACCGGCTGGGTAAGACTGCAGACTTTGGAAATCTTGTAGGTCCTGGGTTTCAAGGGTGAAGTCTTGTGAGTGACGACCGCTGACAGGAGTGACGGGTTCAAGAGTTTCGCTTCCGGATTCACCGCCTTCTTCTAAAACAATTGATTCAGTAAGATCGGTGGAAATGTCGCGAGGCGAAAATGAAGTCTGAAACTGGTTTGCGCGCAACGGTGATGGTGAGGTACTTTTATCTGTGGAAGACAAGCAAAAAGACGTCAGCAGGCAGGGATAACTTAGACTGGGGAAGTTGCAGGGTTCGGGTTGACATGGGACAAGGCTAAAGAACCGGGGGGTGCATGAGGCAGAAATAGATGGGAACTCGAGAGTGAGCAAGTGAATAAGAGGTGAAGGAAGAAACGAGTGATCAAATCAAGCAGGGAATTAAACGGGACCAACCCCCAAATCGCCAAGGCTAGGCCCAGTGAAGGATGGATGGATGGATGTATGTCATGAATTTGTCAAGTCATGCTCAAACCCAACAGGCCATACAGAGCCAGAGCCAGAGCCAGGGCCAGGCCGGCTGGTAGGCAAAACGAGCAACGAACGATGGGACAGACACGACTGGGCTGGCAAATATTCGAAATGCAAAGACGCAGCTGGTTGCAGCTAAACGCTTGCTTTCTCAGCATATTGGAGCCCACTTACAAAAGCCGTATCTCGCAGCCGGGCAGACCAGCGAAGTCCCGCCGAACTTATCGCGTCACTAAACCAATTTGCGCAGGGTCCACGGAGATACTTCTCGCTTTCGGCAGACACGGGAATGACGATGGACTGAGTAGTAAAAGCGGAGAAGGAGAAAGAAAATGAAGAGAAAAGGGGAATGAATGAATTGATTAGGGAAGACGACGAGGGAAGAAGAATAGGTACATTGAAAATAGAGAATGAATTGGCTTTGGAAACGGTTCCACGAAACAAGCAATGGATGGGGACCGACTGCCTAAAAAGGGTAAAGGCAAGAGAAAGTGGCAAATCAGGGAAGGGAAGGGAAGAATGGGCGGTATTTGTGTGGATTGATTACAGAGACACAGAAAGAAAGAAGTTCGTACCTGTTGCCATTGCGGTTGCCGAGTCGAGCTGGTGGGAAGCCAGCATTGTCCTTGGGGCTGAGAGTGTCGCCATAATGACTTGCTGATTCGTTTTTTAATAGAACAGCAAATGGTACTTTTGCTGTTTGATCTCGACAGAGACAGGATTCAAATGGCGTCTGTTCGGCCCGTGATTTTGGACGGGGTACTGGGCTTTGGCGTACTGGCAGCGTCCAAGATACACCAATCTGAAGGTGCAGGTCGGGGCAGCAGCTGGTCACTTACAAAGGCGGGTAACCAACAAGTAAAGTGAGGGCCACACACCATCCAGGGAGTGGTGAGCGACAATGTACAGGGCACTATTGGTGCTGTCCGGGCTGGCTGGAGAATGTGCAAATGTGGTTGGTCCGTCGGCAAAATGCAAAATCGAAGGCTTCAGCGGCAAAACCGAGAAGGTAGCGAAAAGTTCAAGATGGTATAAATGTCGTGATTAAATTAATAAAAAAGGGTACGTCGCTTTGCGTGTCGTGTCGGCCGGGTTTGAGAAAATATAGACTGGCTGTGCACTGTTTGTGCTGACGAGTTGGTCTGAGATGATCAAGATCTCGTGCCCGTGTAAGCCTGAGAATGGTTGTTGATGCGGCAAATGTCCTGAACAGGGTTTGATGCCCGTTTCTCGGTGGTCAACTGAACGTTTGAGTATCCTGGCTTTTATCCAACTGTGTCGTCTGTCGTATTATTATCTCCCCAGTCTGTGGAATGGAAAGCTAAGGTTGCATGGGAGGTCGAGGTGGTCGGAGAAGAGGATGAAGCTCAAGCGGACGAGGGGGCGGCATAAGTAGCCCGCAGGGTATTAATATATTATATTCACTGTGAGTGAAGCCAGAAAGCAGCACAGTTGATCGAGTTGGTTTCCCTCTCAAGATCAGATCAAGATCAAAGGGAAGGGAAAGATAGTAAAAGGGGAGAGATAAACTGAGGAAAGGAGAAGAGTAAAAAAGCGCGCAGCTTGCTCTCTTTTGTGTCTGGCTCCATCTACAGAGTACTCCAGTACATACGTACATGCAAATTATGAATGAAGCACCAGCTGCTGTGCTATTACTCGGCGCAGACGATCAATTCGGCCCCTTCACCATCCAGAGCCAAACCAAACTAAGAACCCTCTTTGGTCTTTGGCTTGATGGTGGACCAGACTCGACGTGGGGAACTCGACCGGGGCCAGGATTGGAGTGGGTGGAGGGGCGTGCATATTGAAAGACTGGGTGATTAGGAGATGGGTACAGTATGCAAGTACAAATACATCCACAAATTTTACTGATAGTGATAATGGGCTCTCTTGTTCTCTTGACACAAGAAAAGGCCGCAACTCGATATCCATCCACCCGCTGGTGAACAAGACAGCAGATAATCGTTCCTCGGGCTTGTCAATGTGTCAAAACTGCTGCTTCTTTCTGTGCAGTTCGCATTAGGTTCCAAAGGCAGGAAAAGTGCACAGAAAGTGCAGAGTAGCACACTCTTAATGCCCCCTGCTTGGCTCTTGGGTTGGGGTTGAGTGAAATGGTTCATGTGTGAGTGGGGGGCTGATGATCGAATAACAGCAAATTATAGATCAGATTGTGAGATCAAGAACGACTTCCATCATTGAGTGGTACGAAAGTAATTTCACAATTGCGCTTCTTCGGCTTCATCAACGAGTGGTGAGTGGTAAGTGGTACAGATAATTACCTGGTGCTCGTCTGTTGCTCGCTCAATCTCCCCAATTCTCGGACAGATAATCGCAGTTTAATCCCTGGCAGATAATGCACAGTGTGTAAAATTCCAACTAAGAGACAGAAAAAAAAAACAGAATCCACCTCTTATGCGACCCAGTGAGTGGGTGAATCGCCTTCTTCCCAGATGCAGATGCAGGACGGAAATTGTGCGTGAGGCGACAGTGGGCGAACATGGGACTGAGCCGTTCTTCCCTTTCCCTTCACGATGACCGACGTACGTGCTCCAGTCTCAGTCTGCCCTGTCAAGAGCCAGAGTCTGAGCCAGAGCCTGAGCCTCCGTCTGTTGACATGGCAGCTGCCTTTTCTGACCTAGAGCTGCAGAGCCCCAAGACAAAGCGTGCAGCCTATTAATAGCTTAACACTATGTTTATTTTATCCTTCTTCGCTACCAAGGAGACGTAGTAGACTCGTTAAGAATGCTGCCCGCCAATGCAGATTTAGCAGGGCAAGCTCACCTGCAAAGCAGATGACAGTGCAGGTGCCGTCGAATCAAAATAGCACTGTACCTTTTGACTGATTCGAGTGCTCTGATTGGTTCCATCACCCCATTCCGGTCTCACTTTCCCCATCTGGGGTCCCTTGGAGGTGGTTCGCTGTCCTCCTCCAAAATGCAAGCGCCAACCAACCATCCTTCCTCACCTGCACAAGCTCCACCGCCATCGTAGTTGGTGTAATTGCTCACTCAGAACTTCATGGACAGCTGCCAAATTATCATGAACTCTCGCACATGCTGCTTTCCATGACTGTTCTATGTAACGTCCAGGTGACATTGCCATGAGCAATTAACCAACTCTGTGCATCAGGCTTCTGACAGCTGCCGCGGCATAGAGGCACTTGCCTGGCCCTCTCTGTCCGAGACCCTGTTACAGCCAAGACTTTTCAAAAAGCGATCGTGACGATGCACAAAGGGATTCACAAATCTTCCAACTCATCAGTCTATCCAGTTACATCATCCAAGAGAGTCTCAGGAACAGCGGTCAATTCATCCAACAATCACAGTCCTTCTTGGTGACGATCCTCCACGTATCATGAATCTCCACCAGAAGCATTCGTGTTTCTATCCTCAGCAAATCACATATTTTTCTGTTCCCTCTCAGGGGGTAGCAAACGACTGAAACAGAGGTACAGAAAACATATCGACAGGGAATTGCTGTGCATAGGCCCAAGTATGGCTACATACTTCTGTTGCTATGTGCGTTTCCAGCGGTCAAGCTTGTCGATAATACATACTGCATTGCCCCTGACAGAGGCGCAAAAGTCAATAATCCCTCTCACCAGCCCTGTTCCCTCCTGCATCTTTACTTCGCAATTGAGTGAACCCGGCACCAGCAACTGGCGGTGCAATTGCTGGGTCCACGTCAATGTTCCCTATACTTTGACTCTTAGTTATTAGGGCCTCCTCAATCGGCTCGCGTGCCCTGGAGCCAAATCAAGTCCTCACTCAATGCCAAATTACGGATCCCAGTAGGCCGACCGGGGGGACACTGCATCATCCAGCACAAAATACCCCACGCAAGCCGTGAGTTTTACAGACAGCAGACAACCGCACAACACCGCGCTACCACCCACGCGTACCCGCTTGCTCGCCTCATCTCGCCTGTCAACAGAGATTGGACCTGAGGCATGAAAGGAGCCTACGCAAATTAATTATACGCCATACGGTTCTTTATGGCCAGCTGTACTACAAAGTATACTATCACCATTCAGGGCGAGGGCAGAATGAATACCGACCGGAATTAACGTCCCTAGCAGGCGCTGATCGAACTTACTAAGACGAAAGCCCGTGCCAACATCAGAAAGGCAGCAAGCGTTCACCATCGTGAACAGGGCTCAATTACAACTTCTCAATTCGCATACCGGCTCCCGCTCCAGTTCTCTTGCAGACACATATGAACTATATGCCTTGCCATGTTTCGGTGTCGATCAGGATTGGTCGACTTGGGTTATGAGAGCCGCATTTGGGCACGTCTTCGTCAGTGAAACCACAATTCTAGATAAACCAGCGTATCTACCACTCGTCAACACAGCCACCGCAGGCAGTATCAAGGGTTATGTCGACATATCGGCAGAGATCGTCTCTGCCTTGTCATGGGAACACGCAAGCAACAGATGCTGTGTATCCGGAAAGCATTGTTCCATAAAAAAGAGAAGAAGAAAGCTGAGATACATTGCGTTGCATTGTGCCGCAAGTCTCTTCAAGTCATGCTGTATACGTGGTGATTGCGTCTCTCAGTGACGCAGGAGTAAGACAAATTGCGTGGCGGTTTGAGATTATACAAAGTAAGCTTGAATTTTAACTCACATCTGTCACGCCTGATCGACATTGAGATAAATCATGAGCGGCATTCACGTACGTATTCCTTTCTTTGTGCAACGCAAATCCCATGGGGATTAATTAAGCTCAAATTGGATATCGGTATACCCCCGTGTGTGGCCCTGTCTGAGACAAAGTCGATCTGTCTGAACATGTCCAGGCATACTCTGTATTGGAACGAGAATGACTCTTGCGACCCATGCGTCGAACAAAGAAAGCATGAGGAAATGATATTCTTTCAAATTTCCATTTCGCTCAGGTTACACAACGAATTCGGCTTAGATGATGGTATCTGCACTGTTTGGTCTTCAGAGGTCCTTGTCGCCAAGACTATCGGCCTTCCCCCCTGCTCTGGCGACCTTCAAAGGGTCACCACCGAGATCTCGGCCGGCACAGCGAATCAAGGGACATTTCTGGGTCTCTTCTCAACTGTTTGCGCAACGGTATTGGCGAACTCAATCTTTTCCTCATGATAGCCCAAAGCTTATGGCTCCACCATGAGGTACTGCGGGCGCTTATAGCGGTTATCATTCCAATTTTGAAGGATCTCGTGCGAGAGAAGTTGAGGATTGAAAGCCGGCCCGGTGTGGGATCTTCATTCCACGCCCACCACCAGTCAAGCCATCTCTCTCGCCTCTGCACGACAGGGATAGCTGACACGGGTACGAGTGCGTCATATGCGCCCCGGAGAGACAAGGAGGTGGATCGATCCCTGGATATCCCGTTGCACGGTCCCCTGCCTCTTTGTGTCTTTTACAGACTCTCGATCGTTTATTGGATGCTCAACATCGTCAAACATGCCTTGGCCATAGGTTATCCGCGTGTCAGAAACGAAGTCTCGCACACGTTGAGTTGACCACCAGAGGATCGACGAGGATTTTCCATCTTTTGCGTCGTCGTCCCGTACACAAAGAGTAATTGATGGGCATAAACTAAAGTCTTGGTATTATTCTTGAACAGGGCTCAAATGACTTGACAGCAAGGTTATCGAGTCCAGACCCTCGAGTTCTAAAACATTAATCAGACTTATTTCGAGTCCAATACGGACGGCACTTAGGACATACTTAGGGTCGTCCGTGGGTTTAACATTACAATTTGACTTACAGCGCCAAACGATGCTTGGCAATTTTCTAGTGGACTTGATGCGGCCTAGTTGGAGGAACACGACCATATAGCATTCACAAGTCAATTATCTAATTCAGTCTTCACCTGAGTTTTAGAGATTTACGAGGCACATTCGGCAGATCACCATTATGTTTCCGACAAGGGTCAGTATTGAACCCTACAGAGTCAACTATTTGGGCATGCCAAGCGCAGCACACGCAAGGGTATTGACAGACTGGCAGAATCCGACGCTGGTCGGCACAATCGATGTATGATCACAGCTTCGTCATCCCGGTCTTCTCCATCATCGAGGATCATCATAGGGTCAACAAGTTTCAATCGCTCAAGAGAACTCATCGCTATAGAAGACCCTCTCTTCCATAGCTCTGGCTGTTGATCACGCCTTGAGTCATCCTGGAACTCATGACAAGACGTTCCTCGCTTGAAGAAGAGTCCCATGTTCAAAGTACATGATCTGCCATGTATCAGTATCAGCTGAGCGTCAACAAATTCATAAGTTAAAGCAAGGATGCCAACATGATGGCAACAAGTTCACGAGTAACACGTTGACGTTCAATACTCCCCCACTCAGTTGCTCCATATCCAAGACATCAAGCGGCTCCTCCTGTGTCTGCTCCGCTTCGTCGTACAAACGATCCGATTTGCGACCAAATGGCAGATGTGAGCTAAGCTGCCTCTGCAGGCTGGTTGTTGTCTCTTGTCGTTTATGGCCGAGTTTGACATCTTCAAAAAGGGAAGTATTAACCATGCCTAGCAGGTGGTGGATAAGCTCACTATACGCCAAGGATCCGAACCTCGCAACACCATGAAGATAGCTGACCTTATTGACAAGCAGCTCCAGGATCTAAACAAATGCCGGATCCCGCCACTACCACCTTCAATCCCCACCAAAGATATAGCGCTGTAAGTTACGCTCTTTGCACCAAAGTCAAATGGGGACTAAAACACGGATCATAGCTTAAGGCTGAAGCCATCTATGGAATGAGGAAGATAGCTGAGAATCAGTCGGTCCCAGTCTTGTATCCCCATGATTGATTATGAGGAGACTAAAGAGGGAGTGTACATCATCATCGGTCCGGCAACCACATTATCGCCGTTGAATTAGAGCCGAACCGGTTGATAATGATAACGCCCTGTTTCTTATGCAGATAACTGCACTGGCCTGGCGTTGTTCCAGTGCTTTTGCAGTTGAGCTCTGGTGGATTGCGAGCCCACAAGAATGGTAACCCAGCATTGCAACTTGGTTGATGTTGGACAGAGTTGGTAGGACAAAAAGGCTACTGTAACAAGCACAGAAGGTCTCTGTCGCTGCGTTGGCATTCAGAGTCTCAATTGACAAGATAAAGAACTCTTGTCTGTTCAACAGCTTGGGAAGGACGACGCAACAACGCCCACGATGTTCCAGACTCAAGGACCCGCTGCAAAACCAAAGGCACGCGGTACTGCACTGTACAGTTAGTTGCAGTGCTAGGGATCCGCTTAAAATCGAGGGACAGAAAATGCCTCACCACAACGAGCCAAAGCAGATTGAACAAACGGCTTTCGACGGATAATAACCTTGATAGTTCACTTGCCTTACCTGGTAAGTGCTTCCACTGAAATGGAACCAACAGCCTGGATATGCCCTCTCAATCCAGCTCATCGCCAGTTTCTATGCTTACTATTGTTGGATATTGTGCAAGGGCATCATGCGACTCTGCACGCATCAGTCATTTTTTGGCTGAGTGTTTCATGTTACACAGGACTCGAGTCGAGGTTCGGATAATAAGCGCACCTGTCGTTTCCTGGCTTCCCATCACATGACCGTTCAAACCCAGCAAGGTTATATCGAGATGGGTTGCGACGTTGGATTCGATGACGAGTGACAGTTGGTGAAGCTCATGTACAAGATATGTCACTGGTGCCAGGGTTTTACCCAACTCGTCGGTTACAGAGGGAGGGGTGAGATGATGTTATCCAGCATCCCAGCTGTTCAGGGTTCAGCGACGGGGATTGGTTAACCCAGAGATCGCCCAGCACTAATCATTCGAGACAAGACGGTACAGTATTTTAGGCTGGTCTCTTTCATTCTTTCCATGCATTTATTTCCAGACTTCCTTCTTCTTTGGCGCCGGCTTGGCCGATCAAGCTCACAAGCTTCATCATTAAGTTTAAAACTGATGAGGGGTAGGCAGCCAAGAGGTGACTACTGGTTTTGGGCGGGGAAACAAGCTCTTTCTCAACGCAGTATCATGCATCGTCCAACGGCACAGCTCATGGCATCAGGTCTTGGCCTTCTCTTGGCTCGCCCAGTTGCATGCAGCAGTTGTTGTCAAGAAACAAAACATCTTGAATCGCATCAGGCCGAGTGGTAAATAAAGGTTGCAATGCGTCGACAAGAGTTGCCCCCTTTACTACAGTAGCCATCTGATTGTATACTGTACAAAACAGTGGATGGACAAGCCACTTCCGGTATTCCCTGCCAAATACCCCATACTCTGGGCGGAGACATTTACGTTTCTTCGAAGAAAACCTGGGGAGCGGATGGTCTAACTTACTACAGTGGCGATGGTTATACGACATGCACGCGTCTCCCTTCAAGTTGGTTCCCGTCGCTGAGAAATCTTCGTCTATGCCAGATAAAAAAAAGATGAGCGGGAAAGCGAGAGTCTCGGTGCAGTTCCACGGCATTTTTCACAAACTCTTGACGGTGCTACTATACAGAGTGTGATCCGCAATGTAGTAAGCTGAGTTGAAGCTGGGACGAGATCCAATCATCAGCCCAGCGGCATATTCTGCCTTAACTAGACATTGCCTATTGATGTGTTGCCATCTGAGGTGAGTTGGCTACCGGCTTCCGAGCCTCAAGCATACTCCCGTTTGTCCGCGCTTGAAAGCCGAGGATATCAATCACTGGGATACTGTACCATCATATTAGCCTATTGCAAAGCTGTGCAGCTGGTCAAGAGAACGTCGTCAGAACGTCATCACAAACGGATTTCCAGTCCCGGTTCTCGATAGACAGACGAGTTGGTACCGAGCAAGTATCTATTAGTATGGCCCTGATGTACTGCACTTGGTGCCCCCAAGACACTCGTTTTCTAGATATCTGACTTGTCTTTTCCATCAACATGATGCAAACGAACACCGATAGGCATCACCTGTCTGTACTCGGGGTTCGCGAAAATCGTTAGATTGTCATCAAGACGAGCTGCAACCCTTTCCACTCTCAAGTGAAAGCAATGCCATGTCTGTATTCAACCTTGAAGGTATGCAGATACCCACCTCCATGATGTGAGGTATTCATGATGTTTGTCTCACATGCACATAGAAGGCGTAAGGGTGTTTATACACGCACACCTTGATGAAAGACCCGAGACAATGGATGCTCAGCAGACAATTTTCTCACTTTGCTGAGCAGACGTGAACATTTCCACAGCCAGCATAGGCAGTTCTTTATGACTACCCAATTCACTATGGTACATCTGTAATATCCTCAAACCAAGAGCCCATCCGCCGTCCAATAACGCCAAATCAATAACAAACAGAAGTAAAAAAAGACAAGTTAGAAGGGAGTTTACTCCATCAGGGACTGTTGGTCAACCCGATTCTGTTTAGTCCAAAACGCCTAATTCTTTCTTTCTCTCTTTCTCAGTAGTGAAGTGGAATGTCTACTTGACTTCCTGTGCAGCAGCAGAAGACCGTACAGGGCTACTGATTTCCATATCTAAAGTTTCATTATCCATCCAACCAGAAAAGTCCTCCTCGTCGTCAGCTGCTGCTGCAGAGGGTGCAGGTGTTGACTTCTTTGGGCTGTCTGGTTTATTGTCATCTTGCACAAGAGAAGACTCGTTGGTGAACATCGAGGGAGGGTGGGAAGTGCCGCTGTCTGTCACGGTCTGTTCATCGCTCGAAGCCCAAATTTGATGATTCAAGGGGTCGTCTCCAGAAGGTGTAGCTGGCTGGGAGTCTTCTGGAGCAGCGACGACAAGCACATTCTGCACGTTATCTGGTTCAGGGGCGTGACTCTGTCTGCGTCGTCCGCGCTGGGGTAGTGGAGGACGGTATTCGCCATGATGGTCCTGATCGTGGTCTTGATGGCTCTCGTGGTGAGTCTCCAGAGACTCGGCTGAATTGTGCGCAGCTGAGTTGGGGACTGGCTTTCTCGCAGGGATGCTCGTTGGGGGCGCTATCCGCGTCATGCCATTAGTAGGCTTCGGAAGAGGTGTTCCAGGAGGGGGCAGTGGTTGACCTCGGCCCATGGGCTGGCTAAGATCAAGTTGATTTGCTTGCTCAGCCAGTCTTCGGGCCTCTTTGTGTCGCTGGTAGGCGTTCCAACCCCACTGTTTGGCCTGCATTGCTGCATTCGAGACAGCAGCCAGTGTAGTCTGCCTGTGATTCAAGTTCTGGTCTTGCTGTGAGTCCCGAAAGGCTTCACTGTGTTCTAGCTCTTCCTCTTCTTCATGCACCGGTATCTCTCCATGGTCACGTTTTGTGAAGAAACCCCTTCCCAGAGAACCAGTTTGGCTCTTGATAGATTCCTTTAGTGAGGAGGCAGAGGAAGCAGGTCTTTCATCGGCGTGGGATCCCGATCCGGTCGATGAAGTTGTGTTACGACGCCCCATAGCAACAGGCGTTTTTTGTGAATCCTCTGCCACACCGTTGTTTGCAACATCGTTCACAGATGAGGAGGAGCGTGAAGAGCGATTAGAGCGATTAGAACGTTGCGAGGCAGACGAAGTTATTGGTGGTGTATCTGCCGCTTGGGGCGGTCGAGGAGATGCATCTTGTGAACGCGAGTGTAGAGCTGCCATGTAATTGGTAGCATGATCAGGGGGCGAAGTTGACGGTTTGAAGACGTCGGCGTGAGCGATATCAGTGTCCACAACAGGCTGAAGAGATGTCTTGGAGATCTTAGGCTTCAAAACTGGGCTCGCACCTGGGCCTTTGGAGTCGACACTGGTTGACGATGCAGAAGCTTGGGGGTTGGTGCCTGTCTTGCTAAGCCTACGACCAAAAAGACCTGTTGGTGGTGGCGTCGCTTCCATGATAGGGACGGTATGACTTTTCTCAAGAGGTCGCGTCTCCTCTGTCACTTCCGGGTTCCCATCAAGATGGCTGACAGCAGCAACGTCGCCTGCCGCTGCTACAATGCTTTCGGCATCATCAGTTGGAACTGTGGCATTGTCTCCTTCAAAGACACCACCTCGCCATGTCTTATGCTCTGTCTTAAAGAAGGGCATGTCATCCCAGAATGGCAGTACAACAGTCTCCGCGATGACTTCCTTGATACGGTTCTCAATCTGGCGAAGGATTACTGTATAAGTGATTTGTCTCGCACTAACGATAGGCTCGATATCCATTTCCATCTTTGGCATGCTCTGAAAGGTGACCCAAATTCGATTGCTTGGTGGTGGCTTAATCTTGATCAGCATGTGGCCTTCGGTTCTCTTGAGCACAGCTGCAAGAACAAGGTTGACCTCTCGGGTTTTAAATCTGCTTCCGAGGTCGATCTTTGCCGTAGCAGCAATTTCGATACGAGCGTTTCCCGAGTACTTGACATCGGCTTCCACGACGCATTCTCCTTCAACCGTGAGGTCCCTCAACTTGAAGTTGCTGAAGAAGGGAGCTGCATCACCAGTGTCGATCCCGTTAATGGTAATGTTAGTGAGAAAGGCAGGTTTCTTGACACGGGAGATCTTCTTGGTGAGTTTCTCACGAATAAAAGCCTCGATATCTTTCGTCTGGTTGACTCCCAAGAAGATTCTTCCTAATAGCGCATTGATCCATCTCGAATGCACATTCTCTTCTGTCGAGTGAAGCTTCTGAACTAGGGAAATGATGTTCTTGACGTCAAAATGTAAGGGTTTCGGCACCTGTCCATCCGCCCCGTATGTCTGCTCTTGATTCTTGAGTAAAGCGAAATAAAAGTCTTCTTTGGCTGAACAATTTTCAGAGAATAGGAAAAAGGGTTTTGAAACGGGACTATCGGGGGCCAATTCGGTGCCAGCTGGCTTTCGGGATAGTCGGATCGCATTTCGCTTGATGAAAAGCTCGCCTTCTGGAGTAACATCGCCGCCAGAGTATATGCTGATGTCATGATATGCTAAGGAAATAACATGTCGAACTTCGACTTGCTCTTCGTCATCGAACAGCATTAGGTGGCCATGTCTAGATAGGTGTCAGCAAAGGGACGCAGCGCATAGATAAGCTACACGAACCTCAAGACCACGTAAAATACGTTGCCAGCATTTTTGGGCCGCTGACTCGTAGTGGTACTGTTGTTGTCCATAGGCCCTGGGGTAGGCTTTCTTTCGAATATGCTCCGGTACATAGTCTGATAGACGCTGGGGCTGGAAGGGGCCACAGTCGCCGAGCCTACCGGAGTTGATCTCTCGATAGGCTTTGCGTTAATGCCCATAGGCGTGTACTCTCTGCACACGGCGAAGAAGCCGGCTGCTACATCGAGGTCGTTCTCGTGCGCGCGGTTGTCCTTCTTGTGCGACCGCTTAGCGGCCTCGAGGGCGGTTGTATCATCGTCCTTATCAACAATAAGGCTGTATTTGTGTTCGTTCGAGGCGTCGTCAAGGACGGGAGACGTATAGAAAATAAACGCCAGTACCGACACAATGACTAGAGGTATGAATGTGAAGCCGCCCAGCACGTATGCTACAAGAAGAGAGGTGAAGCTGGCCATGGCTCCGGAACTCGGAGCCACAAAGGCTCAAGAGCGAGCGAGCTTGGGCGTAAGAGGGAGGGGCTCTACAGCCTCGGCTCTTCCGTAGCTAGAGATTATAACGAGAAAGACGCATCGGAGGTATCGAGAGAATCGCTTGTGTTTCGTTTTCGAAGGGAGAAAAGTCGAGGATGTTGATTCTTGGTTGGGGGAGGCGGAATGATTATACGCGGAGTCACTTGATAGGCTGGCGACTGAGTGTAAGTGACACCGCTAGGTGAACCTACTGTAGAGATAGGTATTGGTTACATACGTCATGTGATGAATCCACTGGCTAACAGCGCTCGCTCCCCCAACTGTCCCGCTGACAGTAAACCTTCTTAGAATGGATGGACCTCCATCCAGCGGGTCTATAGCTGCCGAGATTGATTACGAGGTACTCCATCAGTTACGAGGTAAGACGCAAATACTCGTCATTACCTGTCTCTTCAGGGCTCTTTTCCAAGACGAAAAAGTGTAGCTCCCAAGAACCGTTTCAAATAGCTAGATTAAAATGATCGCCCATCGAATCGGAACCAAATCCTGAGACGAAGACCAAGTACCGAACACGTACCGACGAGCTGAGACCTGAAACTAGAAGCCCTGGTGGAGGCATCACAGGGTTCTTCCGGTGGATGATACATATGACTGCCATCAAGTGGACATCTGTCCTCGATCTCGGTAACTTGTGAACAGGTCATCAAAGCTCAGGAAACCGGCATTCTCGGTCAAATGTCCAGAGCCTCCAGACGGGCACATAACTTCACACAAGATCAACCAATTTAATACAAAATCTCATTCAGTCATCAAGACCCTTCGCCTAACAACTATCTCCAAACACAACGTCTATCTGCTAACCCCTCCTGTTCTTCCGACCACACCTTGGAGAACATTATCTCTCAGGTATACTATATTCGCAAACACCTGGATTTTACAAAAGACAGAAACTCCTGTAGGTCCCAGCATCCCGTGCGCTGATCCGGTAAAAAGAGGTTTGGTCAAACAAACAATGCGTTTTGGCTGAAAAAAGAAATGCAGTAATGCGGTGCTGTTGATGTTTTTGGGTGTTTTGTTTTCGTCTGCGTCGAACGCACTCTGGATCGGCAGATCTATTCGCGAATGATGCAGTATTATAAGGACAATGACAAGGTAAGAAAAGGTTTGGTTGTTCGTAGCCAGCTGATGGCTGTAGTAGGTGATTATAGTCTTTTGGGTACCGGCTCCTGGGTTCGTTGTCGAGGGCGCACAGCAGAAAAGTCAAGAAAATCATAAGTATCGTGAAAGTCCGTAAGGATGTCGGTCGTCGTAACAGTTGAGTTTGACAAACAGTGAAATGGTCAACAAAGGTGATCTACAGGGAACGGAATAGTTGTGTATATGTATGCGCCTGCTTAAACTCGAGAGCGTACAGAAGACATGGTAGTATGAGAGTGTGTAAGTCCAGGCTGAGAGTGGGTAGAGTGCGCGTGGTTGTTTCCAGGACGGCTGGCTCGCTTAGAGGTAAGATGGAGGGTTCCAACATCATGCTTGCCTAGTCACTTGTTAGCTTGTAGAATTCCCATATATTTTATCAACTTACCATCGCAGCATGCTCGGACATTCTCGAGACGGTCAGCATCCCTATCCTGCCTCTCGATGATCTCCCTCACATCCTCAGCACTGTCGTGTGCCTCACTAGCCTCATAGATATGAACGTTCTGTGCGCTGGGGCCCCGGCCACGCAGAGTTGAGAAGGTGCCAGACAGCTGGCTACCTTTCCAGTAACCACTAAGTTTGCTAAGTGTTCCGGCTGGGCGCTGTGGCTGCGCCTTGGGTGTAAGAGTCGGGATGTTCATGGACATGCCGACAGCGGGTGACTCATTACGGGTTGTTCGGGAATGGTAAGAGGACAGAGAAGGTGCAGCTCCTGGGCGGGTCGCATAACCAGGGCGTTGTCCAACTTGAGGGTTAAACTCATCCACATCCTCACGAGTGAAGTTCTCCGCGATATCTTCGACATTAGCTTGATCATTGTTGGTGCGGAGCAACAAATACGAGAGGGCATTGAACCATGTCTCGTGTCGCTGTCCGGTCGCACAGGTAAACTTGATAGTTCTACCAGGCGAGATGATGACCAAGCTCTTGCGGTGGAGTCCTGGGGGGCTTGGGTTGTCGTCTGTAACGACACGGACAGCCTCAATGGGCACACTCTTGGCCTTTAACTCGGTGCGTCCAGCAGTTGAAGGGTCTCGGTCACTCCAATAAAGAGTCCTGGTGTAAGGGTGAACCCAGAAGTAACGGCGATGTCGGTTCTCCGACATCTCGCCGCGACCTGTCTTGCGAGTATACTTCCACAAGTACTCTCCGATCATGGTCTGAGTGATGGCCTGGATCATGCGGGGATCAGTGTTGGGTCCAAATCCAGCGGGATCCATGCCCATCTCGCCAGGACGGATGTTGAAGCGAGTGTCAAGTTCCGATGCAAACGATGATACCGATGACTTGCGCGATGCCGTTGTAAGCTTAGATGGTGACTGTCTGCCAAGCTCACCGTAGCTGACGGGGTTACGAGTAGCACGGGGTGTGCCAGCACGAAGAGATGGCGAGGTACCCTGTCCCGGAGTAGTTGGTCGTTGCTTGAGTACAGATGCTGGCCATAGTGGGGGTCCCATGTTGTTCTGGTTGCTATGGGCCGAACCAGATCGTGCAGCCTCGATGACTTGGCGGTGGTTGGCGGGCAGTGGAGGGGCATCGTGAATAGATGCCATGCCGCTTCTAGAACTACCCGGACGAGCAAATGATGCGTCGAAGACATCATCATCCCTATCTTGTCGGACGGGGCTCTCAAAGCTGTCGCGCCGGTGGATTCTGACAGTACCAGTTGTGCCAGTGGTTGCAGGCGTGTCGGGGCTCGTCATTGAAAGCTTCTTCTGGAGTCCAATGAGAGGCTGAGCACGAGCCTTGAACATGGCGTCAATGGCATCGGCAGTGAGAGATGTTTGCGCACCCTGGTCGTTCATGATGACCAACGGCTTATCAAAGGGACGATGAGAGTCGGGTGTGGCGGGCTCAGGAGTGTCGCTTGGGGTCTGGGTGTTCTCATCCTCAACCATAAGAGGTGAAGAGCCTTGATCGACATCGCCATTGTATGATCTCTGATTATCTGGAGTTCGAGGAATATCGCGCTCCATGAATGGCGAATGCATGTCGCGGGGAAGAATGAAACCCTCTCTCTTGGGAGTCCGTGGTGAGATGGGCATGGTCTCGACAGATTCGATAGAAGAGAATCCAAAGGCAGGCAACATGGGTGTCTTGTGAACGGGGCTGATGGGCTCAACGCTCTCGGCGGCAATTGAAGAGATAGCCAAAGTTGGTGGGGCAGGTACTGCCTCAAGAACAGGCTTCACGTTCTCAGACGTAATGTCAGAGAAAGCCAGAGATGGCGCAGGCTCAGATACAGGCTGCACGTCTTGCGTCGACAGAGCAGAGAACACGAGTGTGGTTGGGGTAGGGGGCAGCTCTTCCCTCGGCTCACAGCCTTCGGCATAGATAGCTGACATCTTGAGAGAAGGCATGGGGACAACCTTCTCGGGCTCGCTGATGGGCTCGAGAGACTCCACAACGATCGATGAGAGAGCCAGTTCAGGAGCAGGAAGATCAGTTGGCTTAACACACTCGTTCTTAACGGTAGAGAAGGACAGCTCAGGCATTGGCTCCACCACAGGCTCAACCTCCTCGCCTTGAATTGTCGAGATGCTAAGTTGAGGGATGGTAGGCTCAGCTACAGGCTCAGCAATAGGCTCGACGGCCTCGCCCACGATCTTGGACATAGCTAGCTCGGGTGCCTCAATGGCAATAGGCTGAACATTCTCTCCGTGGATCGCGGAGAAGCTTAGTGCAGGAGCTGGGGGCAGTGAGGGAGCGACAACGGTTGGCACAATCGAGTTGATCTCCCGCTCCGCGATCGGCTGAACATGCTCACTTCGGATTGTGGACAGTAGGAGCTCGGGAGCAGGCTCGGTTGGCTCAGAGATTGGCAGGATGTGCTCACCCTTGATGCCAGACATACTAAGGGCAGGGTTCTTGGATGCGATGGGCTCGACGTGTTCACCAGCAATCGCGGACATGGACAGTGCCGGAGGGGGAGGCATGAACATGACGGGCTCAACAGGAGGTTCAGCAATAGGCTCGACCTCCTCGGTAATGATGTTTGTCAACGACAAGTCAGGCAGAGGGGCCTCAGGTTCAGCCTTGGGTTCCAGGCTGTGTGCCGCAATAGCAGACATGCTGAGCTTCGGAGCAGGAATCTCAGGCTCCGCACGGGGTTCCAAGTGCTCAGCGGCGATAGTAGACAGGCTGAGGGCTGGAGGGAGAACAACAGGCTCAGCACGCGGCTCCAGCTCCTCAGAGATGATCGACGTCATTGTCAGATCAGGAAGAGGAGTCTCAGGCTCGGCCAAAGGCTCAACGCTCTGGTTTGAGAGGGGAGTAAAGGTCAATGCCAGAGGAGTTGGGGGTGCATCGACCTCTTCCCTGGGCTCGACATCCTCGGATGCGATGTAGGACATGCTCAGAACAGGAGGTAGGATGGGAGCGAGCATGGAAGGGGGGGCGGGGAACTGGGCGAGCTTCTCTTCCATATCAGGGTCGTGTTGAGCACCAGCATCACTGTAGGCCATAGACACTGGCCTTGAACCACCAAAAGC